>OX421508.1:31905614-31933114 GCA_949126835.1 Anisus vortex
AGTGCTATTAAATATGTATCGTATATTTATTGCATTAATAATACAAATAAATTTGTTTTAGAATTACCTATAGTTATGTTTAATTAAAGAAGATGAGCATAAAAACTCTTTTTAATGGTATTAGTCTGTATTAATTAATGAACGGTCTAGGGTAAGTGAACTCAATGTATGCTTAAAACAGCTTGTCATGTGCGATCAAATCTGTTCACAACAGTAAGTTGAACCAAAAGCTTAATTAAAGTAAAAGAGCAAATGCCTAGCATTTGAGAATAGCAGATGACTTTCCCAAGCAGCTTTCTTCCAGATTTTTCCGCAAATGGGCATATTTCTGATTCCCATCTTTTAAATGTTTAAAATTAACTTGCTGTATTTTAATATCGCCAATATTCCTCAAGTTAAAAAAATTATACATCTAAGAAGTTTGTAGTAATATCAAACCAGTTAAAAGCCAGGTGTGGTATTAAAAAATAAGCCCAATCAATTTGAAAGTCTTGCATTTGAATAGAAAACTCCGCTTTTTTTTTTACAAAAAAAAAAACGACTAACTTTCTTAATATTATATAAAATATATAGGGATTCACATGTAGGTAAATGTTTCGAAATTGATTTTACCTGCAAGATATGTCCAGTTTCAATGCAAATCAATTCTAGTGGTCCTTGTAAATGCAAGTTCAACTCACTGAAATGTGTCGCTATGTCATTCAGAAACATCGGCTTCAACAGTCAGTTTTTCTCATTCAGAAACAGAAAATGTTGTTGTTTTTTTATCAATAAAAAACACCTCTTGGAGGTATCTCGGGCGTCATTGAAAATCGCTCTGCGTGCTAAGTTTGGCACGCGCTCCTAAGCTTGCCGAGCCCTGGTCTAGAAGATTAGCCCTGGGTTTACCGTTCCCAGGGTCTCGAGTTGAAATCCGTGAAAGACTAAAAATTTCTTTCACCGGGACGCTGACGTCATTACCAGGGTTACCAGGCGGGTCTTAAGACTTAACCGCTACACTTTCTGGAGTTGAAAAGTAAAAGGCAGCTGGGAGCACTATGCTAACGATGCTATTCCTCCATGCCCCAGATACAGTTAGTAAATTCTGCAGTAGCGATGCAGATGTTCCAGGTCTGCGAGGAGACTTCAGCATTTAATCCGTGACGAGTTCAACGAACAACCGGGGGTGGGGGGGGTGGGGCGCAAGTTTGACAGTAATGTAAAAGTACAATATCCTTTTCAGAATTTGTATATTTATTGGGAAATGAGAGAAGGGGGTCGACAACCTACGGCACGCGTGCCAGACTTGGTGCGCCTAGCGATTTCTACAAGAAAATGGGTGCTAGAACAGGATATATTTTAGGCGTTTGGTACGTTGAATGACTTAGAAATCCTATTTTGGCACATTATTATGAAAAGGTTGCCGACCACTGCAGTTAGGATCATGTGCGCAATTTCTGTGGACAGGGTACACAAAGGCATTGCGTGGCTAATACAATAGCCACCCCGCCTTTACTTTCTCCGAAATAACATCACGGCATGATCACGGGTCTATTTCTAGTTCTTTTGTTTCCTAATTCTTAATAAAACCATTTCTATCTATTTGTAAGTATTTTTCTCTCTTAGTCCTTTCAGCGACAACTCTGACCATATCATGTACAAAAATATTTCACTTTTTTTTTGTTTTAAATAACAAGGCAGATTTTTTTAGTCGGATTTAAGGCATTTTCCACCTGATTTTACAAAACAATACTTGTCTTTATGCCTAACCGATTCAACATGACTTTTTCTGTGCGATATATGTATTATATACTATCTTTTCATGGCAACTTTAAGTGAAAAAAAATAAAAAGAAAAGAAAGAACTCCACCTTAGCATACGGTTCAAACACATTTAGAAGATGACAAGGGACATTACTAAATATCACATTGCCATCACTGAATTACTTGCCCACGACATTCAATGTCCATTGATCTTTTCGGATCAACACAGCCAGCTTTATCACTTTCCTCCTCTCTCTTTCTCTCTTTCTCTGTTCCGTCTTCCCCCCCCCCTCTCTCTCTCTCTCTCTTTCTCTGTTCCGTCTTTCCCCCCCCCTCTCTCTCTCTCTCTCTCTCTCTCTTTCTCTCTCTCATTCTGTTTCACCTTATTTCGTTTTTCATCTCTTCTCTTGGTTCCCTAGAGGACTGTCCGGCCGTCCAGAGCTACAGCACCAACTGTGAACTGGCCGACCTTTACTCGCTGCCCGTGGACAATGAGGCCAGGTCCCTGTGCAACATCCACGAAATGTGTTACGCCTGTGTGAGTATTAAGTAAAGTCTTTGTTACGCTCTGTGTGCGTATTAAGTATAAAATCTTTCTTACGCTATGTGTGAGTATTATGTATAATCTCTTTGATATTATTCAGTATAATTACATTTTAGCCAAATTATATTAACGAAAATAGCCAAAGTATCACACATTTAGTAAAAAACACATTCCAGCTTAAGGAATGAAAGAAAAATTGCGACTTAAGTTAAGTACACACATATTTCAATAATGAGAAAGTGTCAGTAAATAAATATTTATTTTAGTCTTTTCTCAACATATTCGTTAACTTAAACGTAAACACAGCAAAGTGAACACACATTTAGCTGAATAACAAGAAAATATTCTCCACATAAAGTAGAGTTGGCAGGAATTCAATCTATATAGCTGCAATTTTGTAATATTTAATGGTTTTAGTTCAAGGATTTTGTCAAACCGAGGAACCTATACTGAAATATGCATCTGGGAAAACATTGTGTCTGTGTTGTACATTGTGTCTGTGTTGTACGTTGTGTCTGTGTTGTACATTGTGTCTGTGTTGTACGTTGTGTCTGTGTTGTACGAGAAGCTTCATAGAAGGAGCGTCTGTAATAAATAACATAAAAGGACACAATCATAATTACCAAGAAGGTCATTGATATACGCACTTTTATTCCTAATGAAGGATTAATTCAACAAATGAGTGACCAAAACTAGTACAACTAAATGATTGACCAACACTAGTACAACTAAATGATTGACCAACACTAGTACAACTAAATGATTGACCAATACTAGTACAACTAAATGATTGACCAACACTAGTACAACTAAATGATTGACCAACACTAGTACAACTAAATGATTGACCAACACTAGTACAACAAGTTGATTGTCCAACAAAAGTACAAATTAAAAAAACCTATTAGCATTAAGTCAACAAACCTACAACAACCATGTAAAGAACTTGTCTAGCCCGTTGTCTAATTTTCCGAACATTTCGCCCTTCCCAATTTCCTCTGTGTGGACTTCTTGATTGATGACGGGCGTGCTAAGGCACCGGGTTGTGTCAGTAAGAACACCCCCTCCCAGCCCCTTCCACCGCCCGACTGCGTCAATCTCCCCCACCCACATCGCACCCCTTCCCTACTCTTGACCGTTCTCGAAAATGACAGTGTGAAGCCGTTTGGTTTTAATGGCTGTTGTTGTGTGGGTGCTTTAAATTCCTAGTACAATTAACTCTCTGGTTTGTAATGCATTAGAGTCTCATTAGACCAACTTCTAACGCTTTCATTACTGAACACACGTTGAAAGATTTAAAAAAAAATTGTAACTTTTTTTCGGCTATAAAAAAGGGAGGCTATTCGAAAAGCGATATAAAAAAGGGTTGATGTATAGAACATTACATGCAATTCACTCATAGCCGGATTAAACATTTCTTGCATTATAATAATTTCCATATAGTAAATTACTTGCAATATAATCATAGCCGTAAAGAACATTACTTGCAATATAATCATTCTCGTACAGAACATTTATTGCAATATAATCATAGCCGTAAAGAACATTACTTGCAATATAATTATTCTCGTACAGAACATATATTGCAATATAATCATAGCCGTAAAGAACATTACTTGCAATATAATTATTCTCGTACAGAACATTTATTGCAATATAATCATAGCCGTAAAGAGCATTACTTGCATTTTAATTATTATTGTATAAAACATAAGGCCTACTTGCAATACAATCATAGCCGTAAAGAAGATCACTTGTAATATGATTACTCCTGTACAGAACATTTCTTGCAATATAATTATTACCGTATAGAACATTACTTCCACTGCAATCCTAGCCACGCAGAACATTACTTGCAATACAATTCTAACCATATAGATCTAGAACACTTCTAGCGCTACACCAAAAACTCACATGGCAGACCTGATATATTTAGAAAAATATGTTTTCCTGTTTGCAACTGTTCTAAGTGTTCTGGGTGATATAGTTACCTCCCCTTCCCAGCGTCCTGACTAATATCTAAGACTTTAAGCTATATTTGGGGAGTGGGGAATTATTGTTTTTTTATGAAGGTGTCAGATTTAAGAGTTTTTTTATTGAATCGAGGTGCGCTATTTGTTCCGGAGAGCATGAGTGCCCCATGGCGCGCAAGTATTCAAACCAAGAGAGAAGTGTGCTGAGTGAGGCGTTTACTTGATGTAGACTTTATCTTCTTTTCTATTTTTGCTCCATGATGTTCCATTTCTTACACCAGTTCCATTTTAATTTGAAATCTTAATTTTGAAAATATGTTATTCCCAGTTGGCCCTTAGAATTCTCAGACAGCCCTAAGGCGTATTTCAACTTTTTCTTAATTGGTTTTCTCCATGTCCCTGTAGCATTGATAAGAGCTCATCGTACATTCAATTTGCATAATTTTAGCTTGTTCTAAGCTGCATCGAGATGGATTGACTGATCCTGCTGAGCCCGTTGAAAGCCACTGAAAGCTGAAGTCTTTGTGCTTCCATTGCCAGTCTGGTGGAGATTTTTATTTCATGCTTCCATTAAATGGAGAAAAAAAGAGATCTACCAGAATCTTTAAAGATCTCTATCTTTTCTATTTCGTCCATTAGATTCGCTATTTGGACATAGTAATCTTGACTTTCAGTTGTTTCGTCTATCTGGGGTGGATCTTTAGTTCAACAATCTTGGCTGTTTGTTCTACTCTAGTTCTTTTTCCTCTTGGAAGTTCTATTATTATTTTTTTTGGAGGGGGGGGGGGGGCAATTAGAGCGCAGAGTTCTTCTTGGTGGAAGTTTAGTCCCCTAATTTAATGGACGTCAGTTTTGAAAAATATATTTATTGAAACATGACAGAACGGCCCTTTAATACAGAGGGCAGTTTTAAAAGAGTTGTCTATTAGATGCGCTTGATCAATGGATCAATGCAAGTAATGTCTATACTGTATATAGTAAAGTATTCTTCGGACCAAACTGATCATAGGGCTGTTGAAGCAGCGTTGACCAGTTTATGTGGCCACGGCATACTAGGGGATGTGTGGCTAGCACAATGCCCAGCCGCCTATACTGTACCTTGACTAATGTCAGGTACCCATCAGAGCCGAAGGCGTGGCGTGCCGTGTAACAGGGAATATTTCCGCAGCCCAGCTTATTATTCACTGCCGATCCCCTAAGATCATTATCGTGTTGGTTCGCCCGTATACCTGCAATGTCACCCAATCCTATACTATACTAATAGGTACATCATCCAGGCACCGGGAGGGTCTTTGAGACGAGTTCACAACGTCCTGTCTACCTCCCCACAGGGGCCACGGGCCTACCCGGTGTGCAATGGATAACTGGACACCCGGAGCCACTGCGGGAGCTGTTCCCCATGCGTTCGCCCGCCGGTGTAATCTTAACATCCTATTTGTCCAGATTATTCCCTCATACAACTTGTTCATACTAATTGTTTAACGCTTTTTTTTTTCCCTTTTCACACAGGGGTTCTCACTGGGGGTGACGCAGGACCACTGCGACTTCGTGTACCGGGCCGCGGCCACGGCGCTTTGCCAGAGCAAGGAGGACTGCGTCCTGGAGTCTGAAATCTTCCTCAGGACCATGAAGCTGAAGACACGCTACATCCCGCACGCGCAGCCCGACTGCAGGAGCACGTGCGCGTCAAAGTTCCTGGGCATGATTTGAAGTGATGTGCACCAAAGCCACACAATCCCATGCTCTTAATCACCATTAATTTATATACAATACATATATATATATATACATATATATATCTATCTTTTTTAACAAACAAAAATAAATTATGATAATGATTGTAACAAGATAAAATGCTTCTCGTGTGAAACCATTTGTGCATTTCCGTTTTGACCTGCGCACTGGAGACTCCCCACCCCTCCCCTTACCACAATGGCCGATAGTTTTAATTTCATAATGTCATACGTCAGGCAAAAAACAACAACATGAAAGTAAAAAGTGAAACCTAATCTTGTGTTCCTTTTTCATTTGTCTTTCTTTCAATTTTTTTATAATAATTTTTTTTTATTGTCATAATACAAAAATAAGATTTTATAAAATCATTTTGAAAGTAAGAATCAAAAGTTAAACGACTAATTTAGAAAATGTAACTTTTTTTTTTCAATTCTATTGTTCCTTTTAAAAATACGGTATATTTCATTGAGACCGATTTTTTTTTTTTTACTGCGCATGTCATGAAAAAAGAAAATGTATTATCCCCGCCTCGCCCATACACCCCCGCCCACATTTCATTTTATTTTCATGATATATTTATATTTTTACCCCGATCTTCTGTGAAGTTGTGTATCGTACGAGCTCATTATATAAAAAAATAAACCCAGTGCTCTGTGATGATGTAGTCGAGTTTACTATAATTTTATTAACTTCTTTTTCATATCTATATCTACAGTGGTATATTAATTGATATATTTATACGCGTGTTTATTGTATCAGTTTAAAAAACAAAACAAAGGATAAGATAATCTGATAATTTTTTTCAAACTTTTAACTTTCTAAAAATAGAAAAAAAAATTTTTGGATGAATTGACGTTTTGGCTGTGAAGCGGTAAAGTTGGCATCTCTTAACAGCAACAAAATTAAGCCCCTCCCCCCCACGCCCCACACCCGTAGTCTTACCCTTCACCATGCCTTTTCATTCCCAATATTCCGGATGATTAATTCATGATAATTACACAAACCAAAATTATTATTTTATTTATTGGATTACGTTTTCAATTCAATAACAATTTGTGGATTGTTATTATTGTTTTTCAATTACTTTTTTTTTAATAGGAGGGAAGGGGGGGGGGTGTTAATTTTTTTAAAATTTATATGTAGTGGTATTTGTCTATTTGGTATATAGGAAATGACTATTGTATCTACTGTAAGTTTAACAATTTAAATGTGTCGATGGTTTTAGACCTTTATACAGGTATATTCTCTTTGTTAACTTACAACCGTAAAATCTCGTGTATAAGCCGCACATTTTTTTTTAAACCAAAATTTTCGGTCTGAGAAAGAGTGAGGTGAAATAAAAATATATTTTTTTTTATCCTCCTAGGTTCGGATATCAACCCAAATTGTCTGATCGTATTTTACATCTAGATCTAGGCATAATGACTTTCAGGTGGAAAATTATCTCTTTTTAAACAAATAAAATAACAAAACACAGCATATTCACTGAAATTTGTACGTTATATGACTTGATTTGTAATAAAGTTTCAGTGAAAAATAAAAATAGGGATCAAGAAATGATATAAATAGGCGTACACAAAAATATTTTTTTTTAGTGCGGCTTATACACGTGAACTTCAACTTTACTTGCTTTTCAACTTCCAATGTATAACGTTGGCTTATACACAGGTGCGGCTTATACTTGAGATTTAACGGTAATTACTTTTTTTTTAAACCTAAAGAAAAAAATAGCATTATGAAAATATAATGGATGTTACTGTTTATTTTTTTAAATATAGTTTCACTTATTTATAAAAAAGCTCAAATGATGCAACAGTGTGCTAAAACTCTTAGCAGTAGGTTGTATTAGTTGGCAACAAGGACCAATTTTTTTTTACTATTTATAGCTCAATAATCACGTGACATGCACACGTGATGTTTAAAAAAATAAAACAAATGGATGAGACGGTTTATAAACAAAGCTAAAAAAAACACAGATTATAACCCTAAATTTGACAAGCGAGGGACACGACTTGAGTCTGAACTGAAGGGCAAGAGTTCGATGCTGAATAAAATCGAGTTTCAAACCCTGACCCTAAAATTTACGTTCCGAATCGGTTCAATCCCATCCTGGAAAATAATTATATGTGACTAGCTGTATTCTCATTTTTTCCATTTCTTGCTTTCTGTATTGTAATGTAACAGTTGTCTTGGACTATACTGGTTGAAATACATATTTTTTTTTGTTAAAAGCTTGACTTGTTTCCATGGTAACGGCTCATTCATTCATTCTGTTGCCTTTTTTGTTTACCCTGCTAAAGTATATAACATAATATACATATACAAATATTGCTTTCACTTATTATTCTTTTATATTCTTATAACAATTACTAGGAGTGTTTCAGTTTGTAAAACAGTAGAAACAATTTCTGAATGTAGATAATGATACTTACATTTAGATATGTATTCATTTTGAAGGATTTCAAATACAAAAAATAGATTTAAAAAAAAAAGATAAGTAGGATCTTGAATGGCTAATCTTGTTTTAGATGAAGTCAAAACTTAAATAGAAAATATAAAGATTAGGATCTTTACTCGACCTTTTTAACTGATAAGCTATACAGACGTTCCTTCTAGATAGAAGATTATTACGTCCACTAGGCCCAAAACACCGGCAGGACCGCAGGGATCGGTCGGCGGCAGGGATAGAACACGCGACGTGTCGGTTGACAGTCCGGTAAACTAACCGCAGGACCAGCCGGCCTCACCATTGAAATAGATGGTAGGATGAGCGTGGGACGCAATAATCTTCTTTATAGAAGGGGCGTCTGCAGTGGATAATATAAGATAAGATAGAGACTGATTTTAAAAATCTGGCAAGGTTCTAATTTACATTTTGTCGATATTTATATCTTTTTACTTTTTAACCACTTATGATAAATATGTTTTTCTCTATTTAGTGAAATACTAGACAAAGTTTTTTTATTTCTTGTAGTTTAAAAATTAGCTGTGGGCGTTAAATTAAGTGACGTTTCGGAGGCAAGCCAAACTGAATTCCGATATTTGTGCTATTTCTAAAATCTGAATTTTTTTTGATAAATTCGGACTCGGTTCAGGCTGTTGATTGATGACCTAAACCAAATTTTCCTTACACCAATAAATGGTTTAGAGTTTAGTCAAAGCAAAACCTGTAATTTAACATCATTTAAAACATTAATAAAAATGCAAGACTAGACTCGGACCACGCATGAGCGTAAGACGCAATAATCTTTTTTATAGAAGGAGCGTCTGTAATGTATAAGATAAGATAAGATAAGATATCAGAAATACTAACGAGAGAAAGAAAGAAAGAGAGAGAGAGATCAAGAGAGAGAAGGATCTCGTTGTACTTAGCCAAGTCGTAGAAAGGATTTGCTATTTAGCAATCTCTCTTGTTTCACGTATTAGAATTTCTATGTAGCCGATCGTTGTACGGGACTTTTGGCTTGTCGAGACACGCCTATGTTAAATTTTCAGGTAAAATAAGACTAATTATTGTCTGCTCATCGACAGACTTTGTTTTCTGAGCCTAAAATTTCTTGAAGGATATCGCACAAAAAATAAATTGTGTCAGTAGCATGGACTTTTTGCCATCATTTTCTGAAACCGTTCATGTTTTCTCTCAACTTTCTTTTTAAGCCGCGTAGAGATTTAATTTTATACATTTTTTAAATGTTTACATTGATTTGATATTGTTTGTGGTCGAAACATGAGGTCAATAAATGGTCAATAAAGTTGTGACGAAAATGTTCGGTCTTGTCTTTTTTTTTGTTTTGAAGTTTGTCCAGCAATTTTTTTGTTTATTTTATTCATTAAATATCTAGATAGTCATAATGCAAAAATTTTCCACTTAGAAGACATGCACAACAATTATCACTGAAAATACTCTTGAGAGAAATGAAGATACTTTTAAGTTTACTGACGTCCTCGTGCCTTCAAGATATAAATGTTTACCTTCACTATGCCGAAAACTCCTGCATGGAGGCAGGGCTAGAACCCGGGGCCGTTTTGTTGACAGCCCGGTGAACTGACCGCATGACCAGCTGGCGTCACATTTGTTTCTATGTCAGATTTTTCAGCACATTAATTGAAGCGTGAAGTGTTGTTGTTGTTTTTTGCCTTCTAGGTTTTTGTTTTGATCTTCTGGTTTTCGAGACACAATATGACTATTGGTCCCTAAAGACACGGGTTGATGCTAAGTGTGCTATATGTGGACATAATACTTAGTCTTTTGAAAATGGGAATGGGGAAATTATATGTATTTATAAATTGGATAATATGGTCTTCAAGAAATGAAATAATACTTTTCCTCTGGAAATGGGATCTTAAATTATCTTATAGAAATGGGTTTATGTTTTACTTTCTAGAAATGAGATCTAATGCGATATTGTAAAAAGTATCCCGTCGGACCAAATTGATCCAGAGGGTCGGTGAAGCAATGTTCACCACTTTCAATGTCCACGGCATACTAGGTTGATTGTGTGACCAGCACAACGCACAGTCGCTTTTACTTTACCCCCAATTAAGGTTAAGTACCCATCAGAGCATGTTTAGACTACAGATAAATTCTGTACTTTGTAAAAAAAATTGTGTAGGCCTAAATAACCAAAGACTATAATAAGATGGACGGCTTGCTTTAATATTTCTGCTATTTGATAACTCGAATAGGCCTAACTTCGTTTCGGAATTCCCGATTTCTTTTTGTAATGTACACTTACCTTTTATTTAATCGCTTTGATTTTCTTAATGAAAAATTAAACTGAAAATTGATAGTTGTATGCATCGGAAATATTTATGCAAACGTCAGAGCGTAGAAGTCATTTCAGACAGCGTTATTGGATGCGCACGGAAATAAAAGAACATATAAACTCTAAAAATAAAGCAAGCTGTCCAACGTATTATAGTCTTTGGTATAACTAAAAAACTTAACTTCCCAAAAAACATCGAGAAAATAACGTTTAAATATCACAAAAAGCATTGTATTGACAAATCCCAATAAATGTTGTTCCAAAAATTGAATTATTTAATGGCCATTGCCTAATGGGCCCAATCTAATGGTTGTTCCTTTGGGGCAGTTTTCGGGCCCTGTCCGCTACAACAAGTGTACAAAAACTGGTGAAATACTGGTGATAATAGAGTTAAACAAATTATGGATTTTAAAAAATCTTTTTGGAACAGAAAACGAAATGTTTTAAAAAAAAACTTGTAAAAGGAAAAGAATATGAAAAAGCAATTATTGAGTGCTCAGGGATTTTATCTAATAGAATAATTACTTAATGTTCAGTTTGGAGTCTTGTTTTTAAGAACTCAATTGTTGCTTAATGCTTGGTGGTGGTTTTAGGGCCTAACTAGATCTATTACTGAATGTTCAATTAAAGTTTTTAGGACCTTACTATTACTTTATGTTTAGTTAAAACTTTTAAGACCTAACTATTACTGAATGTTCAATTAAAGTTTTTAGGACCTTACTATTACTTTATGTTCAATTAAAACTTTTAAGACCTAACTATTACTGAATGTTCAATTAAAGTTTTTAGGACCTTACTATTACTTTATGTTCAATTAAAACTTTTAAGACCTAACTATTACTGAATGTTCAATTAAAGTTTTTAGGACCTTATTATTACTTTATGTTCAGTTAAAACTTTAAAGACCTAACTATTACTGAATGTTCAATTAAAGTTTTTAAGACCTAACTTTTACTGAATGTTCAATTAAAGTTTTTAGGACCTTACTATTACTTTATGTTTAGTTAAAACTTTTAAGACCTAACTATTACTGAATGTTCAATTAGGGTTTTCACTCAAATCTAAAGTACGAAAAATAATTATACCTTTCAGACAAGTTGATCTATTGGACAAGTGATACGTAATTGAGAATCGCTATTGTACAATGACTGAATGTTTTAATGTGTAGAGAAACAAAAGCCGTATCCTTACAACAACAAAAAGGTTGGGTCAAGCTGGAGCTGACGTCATGTCTTTGATCTAGTCATAAAGCAAGATACGTCTGTTCCTCTCTGGACCAGATCCAGTTCAACCAGTGACTAAGATAAACGTAAGCGCACAGACAAACAACGTAGATGAAACGAACCTATTTGTTTGTAGAAATTATTGTAGAGGGGAGGTTTTTGTAGATGATATACTTAACAATCTCTACTTCTCTTTTAAAATTAATGTGTTCATTAATAGATCGTTTATCTTTTTATCATTTCCATCTATCAATCTATCTATCTATCTATCTATCTATCTATCTATCTATCTATCTATCTATCTATCTATCTATCTATCTATCTATCTATCTATCTATCTATCTATCTATCTATCTATCTATCTACCTATCTATCTATCTATCTATCTATCTATCTATCTATTGTTATGGCCCTTTATGATTGACTATTATTACGACTCGTTAAATCGGATTCAATGAATATAGTTGTATCTTTATTAGAAGTCTCTAGATTCTGCTAATCTGTAGCCCAAGCTAGGGGTTCCTTGACTGACAGGTCTATGCAGTAATGTAGTTATATTCGTGATAATTATCTTCAACACCTTTCTCAACAATGATAGATCAAACAACTCCAGTTGTTGAATAAACAATTTTATTTAAATTGTAGACTCAATATAAACGATCAATAAACTTCATCAACTGATGGTAACATAAGTATTTCAACAAAATGACATTATATGTACAAGTATTAATATAGCGACTTCAATCTACAAACTTTCAAACTGAACTCTCTCTAAGGAGGTCGGAACTTTACAAAGAAAACTATCATCGAAGATTCTACAGGGTCTTAATACGCATTTTAACCTCTTTCTCTATAATTACTACGATCCAGAATTATCCTCCAATTTCCACGGGGTAGGACGAATTATTTTATTTAAACTGCCCTCAGGGCACAAAGGTCAAACCTTGGTCGCCTTGGACTCTGATACGCACTTGTTAAGAGGTCAATGCCTTACTACGTCATTCATTTATTACCGAGATTCGTAACACGACCACCCTTAAAAAGTTTTATAATTATTTCTTTTACATTTTACAATACAAAAAAAAATGTTAATTTTAAGGAATAATTATAAAAGAAAATATTCCGGGGAAAAATACAATACAGTTCAATTGGCTATTCCACTAATTCAATCAAACTGATTACAATAACATATAATATATGCAATATAAGTTCATCTTATCAAATGGCTTAACTACAGTCATTCAATCATTCAATTTTTAATTCAAAACAATGGACAATTAAATTGTTTATCTAAATCTTGTATACAAGAAAAATACATAGGGTTAAACATTATACAATCTAATAATTTCCATTCCATTATCATTCCACGTTAATAAAAACTCTCTCGTCCATTTAATTATAAACTTAGCTTTTACATTTGTAATCAAACAACAAAAGAAAAAATCACTTAATGTCTATGCAGACACGACTTATTTTTTCATAAGGAGAAAAAACCCAACGTTCTGATAGAACACATACTAGGCCTAACTCAATTACAAAACAAAAAAAATACTAGCCCTGACCTAATTTCACTTTACAACAAAAAATATTATTGCTTCGACAGTATTTTTTTTCATGTTTGTAGGCTGGCTAACACATTAAACTTTAAACAATACTGTCTGTGTCAAAACCCAAAATTTCTAGGTCAGTATTCTTTTTTCTTTCTCTCCCTCTCTTTTGTTTTCACTTTACTCATTCCCAATTGATTCTAATAATGTTGACATCGCTATGCAAATTTTTACCTCATCACAGCCTAGGTAAAAAAAAATTGCTACGCGATTAAATAGTTATCGTATTAAATGAGCATTCTTTAACAACTATCATCTCAAAATCAAATTCATTTATGTTATTTTAAGAACATTAAACATAGTCTGTTCACGAATTAAAATAGTTTATAGACAATTTCATTAAAAATATTTCAATCTTTCATTTTACCATGACCTTTCGACGTCATTATTTTCTTTTTAAAAGAGTTCACATTGAAACATTCTATCTTTCATGCAGACATGGATTTACTTGAAACAAATTTGGTTAATTTACTTAATTAACTATCAATCAAAGCAGATTATATTATCTTCATACAATCTTAGTACTACACAGTAAGTACTTATTTTCTTTAGATTACATCAAAGACATTTCAAATACAATATTATTAAAGTACAAAAGATAAAAGATTAGAATTTAAAGAGCATAGACTATATTTTTTTCAGACAGAAATCAATTTAACAATTTTTACAAAACAATTTCTGGTCGGAATGGTTCCATCTCCCAGCTTTTCAGTTATGGTAAGGTTGGAATCCATTGCTCTTTTCCAGGTTCCACAAAGGTTTTATTCATAGGTTCTAGGTTCTCCTGTTATTTCCACAGTGTTCAGGTCTACCCAGTCTTTTGATTGTCAGTACAATTCATTCAATCTATTTTAACTAATACAGAAAAAAAATAGATTAGTTTTACAATCTTGACATGAAATCCTTAATTAATAATACATTAGTTGAACATTGGTATGTCAACATTATAAATTCTCAACCATTCTGGTTTACAGTGTCAAGTCAGTGGTGCATATCCTAAATTTTTACAACATAAGGATTACAAAGTTTTATTAGTTTCTACTTTTGGTCTGCTTTTCATGTAACAGTATCCTAAAAGTGAAAAATCATATATAATACATTTCTTGGAATTCTTGTTAGTCATAGCTCTGCCTTGCTGCAACTATTTTTACCCTACATTATCATACATTCAATGATAATATAATAAATGAATAAATTCACATAGAAGAAATTTGCATACTGACTCAGTGCAATTATTTCAACAACAGTACATGATAAAATAAATCCATAGTACAATCATAAAACATTTCTCAATACTTTAGTGATAGAAAATTCTCTTTTCTTAAAACCATTTACATCTTTTTCAATCAAATTATCCCCTCTGTCAAATGTTTCAATTATCATGTCCAGAGTTTCTCAAACATATCTTATAATCAGTCCACATTTATAATGTCCTCTGATTTAGAAACCAATTCTGCGGATAAAACTGATCTTTTTCTCTTATAGCAATTATTTTAAATGCTCAACCTAACAAGTTTGTTTAGAAATATCACACTATAATGATATTTACTCTAACAATACTTTTACTCATTCCTTTTTCTCACAAGTAAGGGATTTAGTTTTAAAATAGTAAGTTTGGTAACTAACTATCAGTGAATTTGTCATTCAATTCATCCTGTACTCCAGGCATGAATTTTACAAATAAGAGTAACAATGTTAACAACATCAAGCTTATTCCAATTGTTTTCAGAAGGTAAGGCTTTATCATTTTCAAATGATATAATATCTTTGCCTTTCTTTCATCACACAACAATGGCATCTGCATGTGAGCAGTGTACAATTTTTTTCTAACAAAAACAGTTATGTCAGACAAAAAATTTATGTACTTATCTAGGTACTTGCTCAGCCCAAGGAGATCCAGTTCGGTCTGCCATTCCTCTGGAAGTAGTTTGAGTGGTCCTCGGACAGTGGGTCCAAAGATTGGTCCATAGGCTCCTCGACTTTCCGGATAGGATTCAGTTGACATCTCCTGCTCCAGGCATAAGTTCTTTAGGACTGGATTGAAGAGTTCCGGGGCGAAGTTGGTCCCTCGATCTGTCGGTATGGATTGTGGTAACCCATAGCTTTTGGTAGTTTCGGTCCAGCTCTCCGCACTCGTTTCTTCAGTGATGCTCCTCAAATCTTCATCTGTACCGGCAACTGCAGGTTTGCATTGTTGTTTGTTCATGCCGTGGTCTATCTGTTCATAGACATCAGTAGTAGTAGTTTCTTTCTCGTCGACAGCTTTCTCATGCAACTGTAGCAACCCTGGGTCTACTTTCTGTTCAGCAATCAATTCATTTTGTGATGACTTCTTTGATTGTTCTTTTCCTTTCGGACAATCTTCAATCATGGAGAAAATAGTAGTGTCAAGTTCCACTTCTTCTTCCTCTTTCTTCTCTCGTGGGAGAATTTCTTCTTTCTTTTTCTTTTCTTGTGAGAGAATTTCTTCTTTCTTTTTCTGTGGTGTCATAACTTTTATGACATCACCTACAGGATAAAGTTCTTTTTCTTTTCCTGTCTCCACCATAGGACTAGGGTCTGGATTTTCCTTTACAATCAGTTCAGGTCTCACCCTCCCTTTCGCCAAATCATTTGCTAGGATAACAGATATGCCCTCAACAGGAAGTTTTGATATTACTCCAACTGTCACATATCCTGTCACCAAGTCAGATGCGAGGTATATCCTATGTAGAGGTATTTCTTCTTTCCATTCAAAACCTCTCAATAGGACAGTCTGTCTTGTCAATGTATTATCATTCAATGGTAATACATCTTTAAGCAGCAGTGTTAATGATGCTCCTGTGTCTCGTAATATGTTTACGGACTTCAGTGGTCCTTCCTTTTGTAAGGCCACACAACCTTCACTAATGAACGGTTGAAAACTGCACAGGGTCTCTGTGTCAATTTTATTCTTCCCTTGACCATGACTTTCGGGTGTTTTTTCATCTTTCGATGACTTCAGACTCTTTTCCGAGTCAAAAATACTTTGGTCTACTTTCTCGTCTCTGTGGACTTGGACAATTAATCCAATAGTAGCCATTCTGTATTTATAATCAGGATATTTATCCTCATTATCTTCAGTTGTAGATTTCTCTACCTTCTGACTTTTGCTCTCAGGCAAATCCACCCTCAGTGTTTCTGGTTTAGAAGAATCTTTCTTCGAATTCAGTTCGTTTGTATTTTCGCTTCCTTGTACATTCTTTATTTGTGCATGGCTGACGCACATTACCACTTTATTAGGTCCTTTTTCTTTCCTTATGCTCCAACAGTCCTCGATGCTATGTCCTGTTCTTTTACAAAAAGTACATTGGACGTTTTTGTTGACAGGTCTTTTATTAACATCATTTTGTTTCACAAAATGCTCTTTTTCACGATGTTTTTGTGGTGTGTTTTCTGCTTGCCGTTGTGCCCTATTAAAATTCTTTTCACCAGCTGTCCTATGACACAGTGTATACTGTTCCGCTAAATCAGCAGCCTTATGTGGGTCAGTGATGTCACGCTCGGATAAATACATTCTTACATCCGGCCTCACTTTGTTAATAAAATCCTCTAAAAGAATGATATCTTTCAATTCTTTTAATGTGGAGATATTTCTGGATTTTATCCACTGATCCATTAACTTTTCTTCTGCTCTAAGGAAGTCTAAGTGTGTTTGGTAAGGGGACATTGTGTACTGACGGAACCTTTTCCGATAACTTTCAGGTATTTGGTTGTACGCTTTCAGTACAGAATCTTTGATGATTTCATAATCATTTAAATGCTCCTCTTTTAACAATAGAACACAATCTCTTGCCCTTCCCTGAGTAAAAGCTGTTCTTACTAATATTCCCCATTTATCTTCTGGGAACTTAAAATCTCTGCAAGAAATTTCAAAGGTCTGGAAGAAATTAGCTATTTCACTTTCTTTATCAATGTAGGTAGGGACTAGCTTTTTCCATCTGGCCATCTCTACATCATTATGAGATTCTTTTTTAGTAGCGCCTATCTTCGCCAGTTCTATTCTTTCCTGACTTTCTCTTTGACTTTTCTTATCTCTTTCCTGACTTTCTATTTCTCTTTGACTTTTCTTATCTCTTTCCTGACTTTCTATTTCTAGACGTCTTTCTTCTATCTCAAGACGTTTCATTTCTAGCTGAAACCGTAACTGTTCAGACATCTGACCTTCAACTTGATATCCCTCCGCGCTTGATTCTACTTTCAACTTTCCACTCGCAATCAACACATCTTTTATCTGCTGTGTCAACACAGTCCTCGATGGTGTAGTCTCCGTAACTTCTATCTTTAAGATCTCAGCGATCTCTTTTAACTTCTTTATTGATAAAGTTTTCAGAACTTCTTCTTCTGGATTTTCAATAAATTCCATTCTTTAGTTAAGAGATTTATAAAGTGGTAAATTTTTCCAACTTACGTTTTTCCAATCGGAAGAATGAATTCAGCGTTCTTAGGCTTGCTCAGTAGGTCACTGCTCCAACACACAACACAACACAACTTGAATATATGCTTCACTATACAACTATATCGGACGCAGCCCGCAAAATTGTTATGGCCCTTTATGATTGACTATTATTACGACTCGTTAAATCGGATTCAATGAATATAGGTGTATCTTTATTAGAAGTCTCTAGATTCTGCTAATCTGTAGCCCAAGCGAGGGGTTCCTTGACTGACAGGTCTATGCAGTAATGTAGTTATATTCGTGATAATTATCTTCAACACCTTTCTCAACAATGATAGATCAAACAACTCCAGTTGTTGAATAAACAATTTTATTTAAATTGTAGACTCAATATAAACGATCAATAAACTTCATCAACTGATGGTAACATAAGTATTTCAACAAAATGACATTATATGTACAAGTATTAATATAGCGACTTCAATCTACAAACTTTCAAACTGAACTCTCTCTAAGGAGGTCGGAACTTTACAAAGAAAACTATCATCGAAGATTCTACAGGGTCTTAATACGCATTTTAACCTCTTTCTCTATAATTACTACGATCCAGAATTATCCTCCAATTTCCACGGGGTAGGACGAATTATTTTATTTAAACTGCCCTCAGGGCACAAAGGTCAAACCTTGGTCGCCTTGGACTCTGATACGCACTTGTTAAGAGGTCAATGCCTTACTACGTCATTCATTTATGACCGAGATTCGTAACACTATCTATCTAGCTATCTTCTATCTATCTATCTATCTATCTATCTATCTTCTATCTATCTATCTATCTATCTATCTACCTATCTATCTATCTATCTATCTATCTATCTATCTATCTATCTATCTATATATCTATCTATCTTCTATCTATCTATCTATCTATCTATCTATCTACCTATCTATCTATCTATCTATCTATCTACCTATCTATCTATCTATCTATCTATCTATTTATCTATCTATCTATCTATCTATCTATCTATCTATCTATCTATCTATCTATCTATCTATCTATCTATATATCTATCTATCTTCTATCTATCTATCTATCTATCTACCTATCTATCTATCTATCTATCTATCTACCTATCTATCCATCTATCTATCTACCTATCTATCTATCTATCTATCTATCTATCTATCTATCTATTTATCTATCTATTTATCTATCTATCTAGCTTTTACTCCTTACTTTTACTTCTTTAGCTTAATTCCTTATTTTTTCTCCTTTTCCGTGAATTTTATTTCAAGCTTTGTATTTTCTTTAAAAAAATTATATTGAGTTGCTGAATAATGAACAAATTATCCATGCCGAAATGCCACTTAGGGAAAAGTTAATTAATCATATGCTAATCAGTTATTAAAGACCAAGTGAAGAGCTTTTTATCAAAATTTAGTTAACATTAGATTTTGATAATAAATAGTGTATTCAGTATCTGAATGTTAATAAAAAATCATTTAAACAAAATATCAAAGATAACTTTTAAGTAATTAGTTCAATATTTGCACTTAAATGTGCGTGTTTTTTGGAGGGCAAATCCAAATCTCGTAGCCATTTGAGATGTTTTTATTTCCGGCAATATAGGAAAGTGACGTAACATAAAGGATTCCGACTAGGAAAAATGAATATTGTCACGTGTTTTGAATCTATTGCCACATGTTTTGAATCTTTTCCCGGTTCTTATTTTTAACAAAATGGTTAAATATAGATTTATAGCGCCGAGTTTTGTTTATTTGTTTTCTTTCTCAAACGTCACTGCCGTATGAGGCTATTTCAAATCTCGTTCCTTTGAGAAAAACCTCTTCACTTGGTCTTTAAACTGTTCATCGCCTTCCTCTCTGAAGGACTTTCGTAAAAAAATATTTTGAGAAATTAATTAAAGAATTTTGTTTCTTTTATGTGATTATTAATAATCTACCGTAAACACAAAGTAGCACTAGGTTAGTAAAATATTATCAGATAAAATCATTAATACTACTCAATTACTTAATCCTGTTGCTCGGACCTGATGCATAGGACGCAGACAAAATTGTTAACTTTTAATGCTATAAAATAAGTCAATTAAAGGTGGTCCATTATTTATGCAAATACATGTGCACATGTCTGATAATGGAATAAATTATTCTAATTACTTTTTACAGGCTTTGCTTTGGCTACCTGTACCGAAGGTTCTGGGTTCGAATCCTGGTGAAGGCTAGGATTTATTGTTCCGGGGACTGGAGA
Organism: Anisus vortex; assembly: GCA_949126835.1. NCBI lineage: Eukaryota > Metazoa > Mollusca > Gastropoda > Planorbidae > Anisus > Anisus vortex. The sequence goes on from OX421508.1 coordinate 31,925,890, forward strand.
CAACCCAGATCTGATGGGTACCTGACATTAGTTGGGGGAAAAGTATGCCGTGGCCACAGAAACTGGTGGAACGCTGTTGTATCAATTGGGTATGACGGGTCTACATGTTTCCCTTACATACATTTCATGAAATCATAACTTCAAATGGTGGAGGGGAGGGTGGTGGTAGTCAACATTGAATGTTTTGTTACTGTGATTCGAACCAGATGTGCTCGGCAACAACAGCACGGGAGGTGTACCCTCTCAACCACCACGTAGTCCCCCCCCCCTCCAGCAGTGGTCTCTCGATTAGAGAGCCTTCCGTTGGTTAGAGAGAGGGAGAGAGAGAGAGAAAGAAAGAGAGATGTTTCAATCCATCAAGAATCCGGATTATCAGGTTATAGAAAAAAAAAGTGGAGAAAAAAAAAAGAAAAATTTAATTACATTCACGGCTAATGCTAAAAGAGGGCGTGTCCAGTTAGTCGACGGAGGCTAGAAAGGAAAAGTCTTTAACCCTTACAGTCCCGGGCGCGTATATAGCGGGACTGAAGGTATGCATGGGAAAGTAGGTCGGTACAGGAAGGGTTAATTAATCGCGACCTAAACGGTATAGAAACATGATTAGGCAAGAAGCTCATTGAAGGCATAGGACGTGAAAGTGAAGGTTTACCAGCTTACGATTTCTACTCATTAGATTTTAAAGCCCACTGCTATATGTCATAACTCTCATTGAGCCTCGCTTATCTTTCAAGCTGTACCTTCAATTCTGTGGAGTTTATGGATTAATTCAGAAAGATATCAGTGAAATTTGTGATTAGCTTATTAATCAGTTCAGTTTTAGTCACATAATTAATCAATATTTGTGCGTGTGTGTTATTAAGTTGTTGTTTTTTTTTTACTACCGATAAGATAAGATTATGATAAGATTTTTTTTATTGATCCAAACAAATGGAAATTTGACTTGATTACATAAATACCGTCTTTCAGCATATTTAAAACAATATTGAAGAACCATTTGTACTCAAGCACAATAGACATTGACGCACACTATCATACCATTTATCATTTTAGAAGAAGTCAGCTATTGTAGTTTCTGTGTGACTGACGAGTCTATTTGATAATACGATTGACTATACGCCAAAGGTACACCACCGTTTCAATAGGATGCTAAAAGTAAATTATATTTCTAGTGTGAACTTATCAGTACAAGTACAATTCAATTTAACGGACAGAAAAGTTTAAGAAACCACACAATTGTTTATATTTCTATTGATGATATAATATACGTTTTCTAATATAAAGGTGCCTTTATAAGATAAGATAATGAGGGTGATGATGATGCTGCTACCAACAGTCGCCGTGTAAAACATACATTATCCATAAAACTTGAGTGTGTAGTATATATGTGTGTAGTATATATGTGTGTAGTATATATGATATAAACAGAATGAAAGACACTAAAGGGACCAGGCCCCACTGGGTGGACTCTGTTGATAAGGAGATGACGCACACATCCAAGACGAGTGACTGGAACCAGGGATTTGATGATGACCTACAAATGTTGACCTCGGGAAGTAATAATGTAAGTATGACCTTTGTTTTCCTTTTTGTTTATCGGTGGTCTAGCGGCAGCGCGTGTGTTGCGATTCCGTACGTCCTTGGTTTGAATCCGGACAAAGAACCCCTGGATCTGTTTTCAGGTTTGGCAGGATAGTTCTTATATATTACAGACGCTCCTTCTATTAAGAAGATTATTGCGTCCTACGTTCATACGTTCTTTGATAGTTTACCTGACAATATATGATGAAAAGTAAGACCTTCTTGTTATTCTGCTGTCCGCAGAATCCTATTGTTGAAAAATGTCCAGATTTCGGTGGCCTTTTAAAAAAAATGATACTTACACTTAATGGGCCAAATCCAGTTGTCAGCTGCCCAAGGATCGTGACGCTTTTTAGGCACGGAAAAACAATCTCTAATTGATGGCTTAGAGTTTAGAGCAAGGGTCGGCCATCCTTTTATTATAATGTTCCAGAGTAAGATTTCTAATTCATTCAGCGTGCCAACAGCTTAAAACTCAACCTGCTCTAGCACCCAATTTCGCGTAGAAGAGACATGAATTGCCTTTTTTTTTTATAGAGTCTGCCGCGTGCCATTGAAAATCGCTCGGCGTGCCAAGTCCGGCACGCGTACCGCAGGTTGTTGAACACCGGCTTAGAGACTTAGAGCAATAATAAAAGATCTCAAAGTAATTTATTTTTTTTCTTCTTTAATATTGCAACACATTCTTATAAAATTACTCATTTTCAATTCGCGAGAAAACGTTAAGAGCACTTTAATGAAAAAGTTACAATTAAGAAGTTTTAAGAACCTTAATAGTATCACTACATATCATTCTTAGATTATAGAGGGAGGCTTTCTAGAGATAAAAGCTGGGTTGGTTCATTTGAATCAGTGGTGCCTTCTCTATGGAACAGTTTATCTCAGACACTGAGAGAATCTGGGACAAAAGTATCTTTCAAAAAGAACTTAAAGACCTTTCTCTTTGACTACTACATCTGCCACTGCAAATCACACCAAGAGCGCACTTAGCATGCTAATTTAATAGCATGGATAGGAGCGCTATAAGGAATGACCATTATCATTATTATTATTAATATGAATGGGTTCACTCGGTTGAGCTAACGCCTTTTGATTTCTATTGTGACAGAGTACTTTTTCGAATTCACGTGAACAGTATAATTCTAGGGTCTATGTGCAATCAGGGTCACTGTTCAGTTAACATTCGGCCTCGTGATCTTTGGAATGACAAAAATCATAAAGCAGTGGATAAAATCTTATCTCATAATTTACAGACGCTCCTTCTATAAAGTAGATTATTGCGCCCTACGCTAATCTGTGGTCAAGTTTTGAATTTCTATTAGTGTTTTAAATGATGTTGAGTTACTGATTTTCCTGGTTTGTTTGGCCAACCCATTTCATGCCTGAGCATTATAATACATAAAGCATTAAACTCTAATATAGAAATTAAATACAAGACAATAACAATCTGTCGCAATACTCAGATAAACATAAGGACAAAAAACACTTTCCTTATTCCTTATGCGAGAACAAATGCATATAAGTACTCTTTCTTCCCGAATGGCATCTGGGGCATGGAATAGGTTGCTTGGATGAACCAGTACCATAGCATAATTTAAAACTCTAATAAAAATGCAAGACTAGACTCGTAGCACAGATGAGAGGTATATGCGATAATCTTCTTTATAGAATTAGCGTTTGTAATGTGTAAGATAAGATAAGAACCAGACGACAGAAGACCAGGGTAATAACAACAATTTGAAGATTAAATCGTACTAGTTCAACTTGGGATACAATATAACACTAATAATAAACTATTTCATTTATATTCTCTCCCTCCCAATCTCTTTCTCTCTATCTCTTCAGTCAAAGCCTCGAAGACGGAAGATCTTGACACGGCGCCTGAATAAAAAATCTGAAAAAGACACCACACCGGACACCGGAAAGAGCTACCGCGCCATGTTGTACAGGGGCCACTACTCTGATACGTCCAGCCTGGGCAGCCGTTTGACCACGTCATCGTCAGACAGGAGGGCTAGGAAGCGGTCAAGGCGGACAGCACTGTTCATAATTCTGCTGATTCTAGCGCTCATCGTGGCTGCTCTGTTTGGTTGGCTGATCTACTATTTACTGTCCAGACCAGGTAATGTCCCCTTTTTATGTCCCCATACAATCAAAGACTATAGGGGCCTAATAAGATGGACTGACCGCTTGCTTTAATATTTCTAAAAATAGAGCAGGCGATCTATGTTATTATAGTCTTTGATACAATGAACACATTTTTAAAAAAATATTAATTATCTTAAAATTAGCTTAAAAGTCAACTAAAGAAAATGTTCTCTAGTTTGAGTTAATAATTGATTTGTTAGTAAATAGTAGGCCTATTTAAATTATTTGATCACATTTTGAGTTCACTAGAAACGGTCTTTCTATTAAAAAAAACAACAACTGTCAATTTAAAACATAGGTTCTTATCGGCCGGAAGGCGGTGAGAGGCTTTGGGGGGGGGGGGGGGGGCGCTGACTTTCCCGGGGGCGATTTGGGGGGCGGTGAAGGGCAAGTGGGCGGTACAAGCGTACCTGATATAATTTGAACACCTTATCCATTTGAATCGATTAGTTTTTGAATGAAATGTGATGTAAACGCTGCTCAATATGTAAACTAATAAAACTGATTATATTTATGATATTTTGATCTCAGTTTAATGAGACGTTTTCTAGTTCAGTAGGAATACTTTGCAAGGCTACCAGAATAACTTTGAACAGAATTGATACGTAGTGATCATACAAACTGGGTAGTTAATGTAATGTTTGAAAATATACATCAGTCTATACATTCTTTAGTCATATTATATTTATATAAGAGTCACATTTTAAAATATTTTTTACAGTTTGATCAGTTATAAATTTATATTTATGTTTTTATAAAAAGAAAGAAAAAGCAATATTAGCTCAAATGAAACGGATAAATTATCTCCCTTTAATTAAAAAAATGTTTCCACATTTGTGGAATAGTGATGCCAAACAAGGTCTGTTTTGTAATATAAAAAATATTACTGTTTAATTATTATTTCTTTTTATAAATTCAACATTATGGTATTTATTACAATATTTTAATTATTATAGGATTAAAAATACTTTACGTTAAACAGTTGTAAAATAAACATTTCCTGTATCAATTGTGTGTCCATTTAATGAGGTTTTTATTTTAAACATTAATAATTACAGAAATTACATAATATAGTGCTATTAAATAAGTCTCTTATATTTATTAAATTAATAATTTAAATACATTTGTTTGTAGAATTAATTATAGCTATGTTTAATTAAAGAAGATGAGCATAAAAACAATTTTAGCCTAAATGTAATTATTCTGTATCAATTAATGAGCGGTCAAGTGTAGGTGACCTCTTTGTATGCTTAAAACAGCTTTGATGTGCGATATAATGTGTTCACAGGTGTATGGTAAGTTGAACCAAAAGCTGAAAGTAAAGAAGCGAATGCCAATCAGTTGAGAATAGAAGATGGCTTTCCTAAGCAGCTTCCTTCCATATTTTTTTTCCGCATATGGGCACATTTGTATGCTCATTTGTTTAAAGTTTAAAATTCAATCTGCTCCATTTTAAAATCGCCAATATTCCTCCACTTAAAAAAGTTATCTACATCTAAAATCTGAAAGGTTGTAGTAGCCTAATATCAAACCAGTTAGGCTTGGTGTGGTATGAAAAAATGAATCCATTAATTTGAAAGTCTTGCCTTTGATTAGACAACTCCGCTTTGAGTGCTATGAAGTACTTCTAAAAAAGCCCAACGATCTATCTTAATATATTTCTTAGCATAGGGCTCTACATATAGTTAAATATTTTGAAATTGATTTCACGGCAGGATATCTACAGCTTCACTGCAAATTCATTCAAGTGGTCCTTGTAAATGCAAGTTCAATTCACTGAAATGTGTCAGAAACATCGGCTTCAACAGTCAGTTTTCCTCAGTCAGAACCGGAAAATGTTACTGTTTTTATCCATAAAAAACACTTCTTGGGGGTCTCTCGCGTGCCATTGAAAATCGCTCTGCGCGCCACGGTCGGCACGCGTTGCTTTCGTTTCCGACCACTAAATTAGAGTACATTGTGAGATTTTCTATACACATCACAATTTTCTCTATAACCGGATGAGTACATGCTACCAGACAAACAAGCTTTACGTTTATTTGATTAAAAAAAGAAAATTTGCCAATTTCGAAAAAATAACAACATAAATATAAAAATCTATTAGACTACTTGTACTAGAAGACTTTTAGCGCAAAAGAAATTCCACCAGTGCCAATGGTATTGCGTATCGTGGATTGATGATGTAGTTAAAAAAAAGTAGTCTGTTCCAGATGTATTGACTGTCTATTGTGTGACAACATTTAGTTACTAAAAGTCGTGGAGATTGTCTGTATCGTTCACTACAATATTACAGCAGTTCCCAAATAAGTAATGCATTCAATGATTTTTTTAGACAGCTTTGCATTGATTTTTGATACCTCACATTAATTTATTTTTATTATTATTAATATCCGTATTAGGCTAACTATTATTGTCTCGATATAATTTTTTTATTGTTTGCCAATTTTATAATTTTCTTGTTATGTCTTTATGTATGCCTTTATTGCCTATTTATTGTACTTATTGTTTTTACTATGTGGCAAAATAAATATTGCTCATTGTTCATTGACGAGGACTACAAGCGATGGCTACTGCACACAGCGGTGCGTTGGTTAGCAAAAGATGACCGTTTAAATATAATGTATGAGACTTGGATTCGGCGCTTGAGGTTTTTAAAAGCAAATGCGATTCTTTGGGAAAAAATCAATCAGTTTCTCTAGGTCTGTGAGTTTAGGCAACAATTTTATATTGCATTCTTATCAACCTTTTTGTGGAAAGTGGAATTTATGATAATACCATTTAGTTGTCAAAAAAAGAAAAACCAGACAAAATGCAAATAGTGAAGCGTGGAGACCCAGGGCTTTTGCAACCAAAATTGAAACAAAATACAGACAAACTGTTAGCAACACATCATGCAAACGATTCACATTAATATTGATTTTTGTTAAGCCTCTTATTTAGGTAATTTTGTTTTCTATTAATTCGAACAATATGTTTCCTTTTCATTTATTTTTAAAAGACAATAAATAAGTACACAAATCTAGTAGGCCTAAAAAAAAATGCGTGGTTGACTTAAGAAAACAACAACTACAAAGTTAGTCTTTTAAGAAAACTCCGCCATTTGGCAGGGTATGAACCAAGAACATGTCATAGAGTTTACTGTCCAGCATCACCGATTCACACCTCAAATGTAAGATCTCATCTGCTTGGCCTAAGCTTATGAGAGCTTTTAAAAAAAAATTGTCCCTAAGATACCAATCATTAACAAGAGTATGGGTATTTTTCTACGCCAGCTTTTTTTTTTTTTTATTTTATTCCAGATTCTTCTTTCCTATAGCTATTTTTAACCAGTTGTGTACTGTTCTTTTTTCATGGGCCTCGTAAGCCATCATTAGCCAACTGAAAATATTATTTGCAACTCTCTTGTGTGACGTTATTTTTGTGTCTGTATTTTTTTTTTTCTCTTTTTATTTTGGGTTCCCAGCTTCAAGTGGCGACAAAATCCTGGCAGCAGACGTCG
>OX421508.1:31938114-31958114 GCA_949126835.1 Anisus vortex
TTCATGGATTTTAAGACCCACACAAAGCAGAAATTTCATGGATTTTAAGACCCACACAAAGCAGAAATTTCATGGATTTTAAGACCCACACAAAGCAGAAATTTCATGGATTTTAAGACCCACACAAAGCAGAAATTTTATGGATTTTAAGACCCACACAAAGCAAAAATTTCATGGGTTTTAAGACCCACACAAAGCAGAAATTTCATGGATTTTACGACCCACACAAAGCAGAAATTTCATGGATTTTAAGCCCCACACAAAGCAGAAATTGCATGAATTTTAAGACCCACAGAAAGCAGAAATTTCATGGATTTTAAGACCCACACAAAGCAGAAATTTCATGGATTATAAGACACACATAAAGCATACTTCTTACGGGCCTCATCACGAAAACAGTGCAGACTTCTAAAGGGCTGAATGACCTACATGAATTCAAATACTAAAGTTTAAACACCCACACAAAGCATATTTCTGATTAGCCCTAATATCGACACAATGCAGACTTCTAAAGGGCTGAAACACCTACACGAAATTAAATACTCCTCAAGGGTTAAACACCCACCCAAAAACATTTATAGAAAGTAACTTTCATTAAGTCTTATTATTTATTTCTTCCAATCAGAAATGTGGGACAAGTTCTCGGATGCCAGTGTTCCTGGTCCAAGTAAGTCTAGTCTATAATGTCTATAATGATATTCTATTGTCTGAGTAAAGTCTCCAGACGGTCGAAGACTTTTCTATTCAATCCAACGTGTCTGAATACAATAAATGATGAATAACTTTTCTGTGAAGAACTTATTTCTCTATAGAAATGTCAACACTATCAAAAAAAGTAGAATTCCATTAGGTCAAGGGTTCTAATTCTGTGTTACAATGACTTCCCTTAAATGTAAATGCGTACATGTGTCTCATGAACTGAAACAAATACAGACAATAATTTATTTAACACTTAATTACAAAGAACTCAGATATCTGAGACACATAGACACATCTGAGACACATATTATATCGATCCCAACTCCTTATGAGTACAGCGTATACGGCACCCAACGGATGAAGATTTCAGTATTTCAGATGCACAAAGACTTCTTTCAGTTCTCTACCTTCAGTAATTATAATTTGTTATTCTGAAGTAAGAGAAGACGCTGATAGTTTTAACCCTTCCCGTACCAACCTACTTCTATCTATGCTGCCTTCAGTTCCGCTATATACGCGCCCGGGACTGTAAGGGTTAATAGTCCATAAGTTTGAAGTGGGCATAACACTCAAACTATATCGAAATATATTTAGGTCTTTTTTTTTATACGTTTAAAGTCATGCCTTTTGGAAACATTAAAAAAAGACGTGTCTTAACTTTGATGGCTTTATTCTCGTGTTCTATATATATCAAAAGCACTACATTGTTTAGAAGCCTTGCATTGCAAATAAACTTTTTTGATTACCCCAAGTTTTTCATTGTGGCAATGAACAAAAGAGAAATAGTCGTTTGTGTAGACTGGGTATTTGCCGTATACTAATTTTTTTCTGAGCCGTATTTTAGATATTCCAGAGATTCGATGTTAAGGCGACAAAGGTAATGGTATATTTTTATTACAGTTTGTCTGTTAGCATTTTCTTACAGTTTTTGTTAACTTCGATAAGACTGGTTTTGAAATGAAACATACAGAAACCTACAAAAACATACAGAAGCCTACAGAAACCTACAAAAACTGCAGAAACCTATAAAGCCTACCGAAACCTACTAAACCTACAGAAACCTACAAAACCTACAACAACCTACTAAAACCTGCAAAGACCTTAAATCCTATAGAAACCTATAAATCTATAGAAACCTACAAAATCTACAAACCTACAGAAACCTAAAAGATGTTCATGCATTCAAAATAGAAATATTTCTTCGTCGTTTATTTCAAGCCTAACTAAAAAAATAAAAAAAATAAACAGGAAAATTCTCGGTCAGACAGGAGTCAGTAAGAACAAGAAGAACTCGGGGAAGAATTATCAAACGTCTGTTGACATTATTAATTGATCAAACAATATGGACATCATGCCCTTGACCTTATTGATCCGGTCCATTTGAAAAATAGACAACAAGGAAGAGAACTCTAGAAAAAGCAACACATTTTGCAGACTTGGAACAAATTATTTCTTAGCAATGAAAAAATGTAATATTGTGAAATTGTAACTTATAATTTTCATGTAATTGTAATAGATGCAATATCTGTATTTTGAAAAGGTAAATAAATATAATAGAATTTTTTGTACTGATTTTATAACAGATGGCATCGTTACGGTTGACACTTCCGTTTTTGTTACCAACATTATTATGATAACTAGGGGTTATGCCCGTCAAAATGACGGAGAAACGAATGATTACAATGTGTTTTGTTAAAACAGAAAGAAAAAAGAACAAACTATATTACAATAAAAACTGTAGTGAGAATGTATCTTTCGGTATTTAGTTTTTGTTCTTTTTTTTTTTTAAATTGTTGACGGTGTTCTGTCCCTGGAACATGTATACAAATTGTTGTTGCCAAGCTTTAATAATTATATTACATAAACGGAGGCGTCGACATCTTGAATTCCTTAACTTCTTAGGCAATGGAAACATAGTAATGTAGCAATTGAAACGTTAATAAAAAAAATTATCCGAAAAAAAAGGCGCAGCATAGACCTATACACCAAATATTGTAGTTTTTTTTTATAGACATAATATGCACTATGATAAAAAAAACAACAACAACGAATGAGCGTAGGACGCAATAATATTCTTTATCGAAGGATCGCCTGTAATATAATATAAGATAACAACAAATAATGTTTTAACGACAGAATTGCGTTTTAATTTTTTTTTTTAAGTTATCATAAGAGCGTAATTTAGAGTCTGGTATTTGCTAAATTTATTCTAATTTCAATACTCTTGGCTAAGCCAACAATAAATGCTCTTAAATAAGTTTTACATTCTGAAGTATTATTCTCTCCCTTTTATGTTCTTAAACTTAAACTTAAGGGCGGTCACTCGTCTATTTCTGATAACCTTTGCAAATATTTTACACAGATTACTAGATATTACGTATATTATATGGGGCACGGTAGCCGAGCGACAGTACCAAAGGTCCTGGGTTCAAATCCTGTTGAAGGCTGGTAATTATTCACGGGACTGTAGGGTGTCCCTGAGTCTATCCGGCTCTGATGGGTACCTGGCAGTAAAGTAAAGGCGGCTGGGCATTGTACTGGCCACACAATCCCCTAGTATGCCGTAGCCACAGAAACTGGTGAACGCTGCTTCACCGGCACTAATGATCAATTTGGAACTACGGGATACTACTTACTTACTACAGTGGAGAATAATGTGGGCCCCCTCCGCTGCATTCATCTGCACCCAGTGTGACCGTGCCTGTACTTCCTAGACTGGCCGCTTTCGCCTCACGAGATTCTGCAAGGAAAATAGATCTTCTCTCGAGTCGTACAATGCCGACGATACTACGTTAGAACTGTTTCTAGCACTTTCTTACGTGTATAGTCTATAATAGTTTACTCATTCGCTAAACTGCTCAAAGCAATACTAAGAATTCTCACAGTACGACATTTATTTCCACAGTGACGGCACGCTGCTGGTCAGTCTTAGGCTGTTCTTCAACAACACGCAGGACACTGAGCAAGTGGGGTGGTCAGTGTACCACAGCATTGATACCGGGGCCACCAAGCACTACGTGGACACTCTGACCTATGTGGTCATCGGGGACTTCCTGGTGGACATCAGAGCGAACTGGAAACAAGCCTACGGTAAGATCATGGTAATCGCAGTCCAGTTTGGTCATTCAGACATAGTTAGAGTTCGTCCCACTTCATTAACATTATCCCTTTTCTTACTACTTTATTCCAAGGATCTTTTTCCTTGAGCAAAGAGTATGACCATCTTTAGTGATATTTTCTTTAATTTTTCCTTTATTTTTTCTTTAAGCTAACATAGTTACATAATACGATGTTGCAGATTGGTGATATAGGTATCTTATAAAAGTGACACTTATTCTGGTTCTTACGTCGAGGGCGTAATGAGAAAGGGGTGGGCTTTAAACCCTGTCCGAGGCATGTTTTTGAGACACGCCGCAGGCCCAGGCTCCACTTTCTCATCCTTGCGGAATTCTCTCGGATCGTTAGCATGGCGGTAAAATTACCCCGTATGCTCTTCTATTTCACCATGTAGTACAGATACCAGTCTAAAGGCCTGGTCATTCAGACACCGGGCTTGGCGAGGCGGTTAGTGTTCTGCATATTCCTTCCTCCCCACCGAGTCTTGTTGAGCTATCAGCAGTGCAATGATCCTCGGATTGGCAACGGGGGGACGTCTATCATACGTCGTCCACCGCCGAATTACTCTTAACATAAGCGTATTGGTTTACACACTAAACCAAATTTTAGGCCATTGGGACGGAAGTAACGTTGCAGTTCTAGATCTGGCTCTACGTTGCAACTACAGTAATAAATACAGTAGTAAAAATATATTATATATAGTATGGGAGGATCGGGGCTTCAAGTCACAACTAACTGTTTGCCTAGAATGGTTGATAAGAAGAAAATATTAGAAACTTTCCTTTGCCGCTGTTAATACTTCCTTCTTACAAGCAGCTCATTTTCAAAACTTCAATTTTGGGAATCAAATTATGGTCTTGTAGAGCAGTTGTGGCAATTTGCCGCCCATTCTACTTTAAGCCCCACTTTCCCACCATACTTAAGTTTAAAAAAAACACACAATAAAGATCCATTTACCAACAAAACATAACTTTAGCAAAACATTAAGAAATATTGAGGGAAAACGGTAATTTTTTAAGCGAGCAAATGTTTTTGGTGACAGAAAAAACAAGCAATGCTAGAACACAATCTTCATTTCTTAGAGTTGTTGATACTAACAGATGTATTGATAGTTTGTTCTCTGATTAAAAGTTTCCTTAACACTCTAAAAAAAGACACACACACAAACTACAAAAGAAGCCAGCTCTACATTGTTTCAGATAGAAAAAAAACAACTAGTCTAATTTAGGGGAGGTTAAAACGTAACTCCTTGTTCAGTATTTTGGACAGGAAGTTAAGATCGATAACTCCGAAGGCTATACATTCAGGTCGCGTTAAATCGATTAAAGCCGAAAAAAAAAAGTTAAACTTCAAAGTTTTCATCTTAATTAGGGGATAAGACGGTGATATTGGTTTGTGTGTGTATGTGTGTGTGTAAGTGTAGGTTGTGTGTGTGTGTTTGAGTGTGTGTATGTGTAAGTGTGTGAGTTTGAGTATGAGTGTGTGTGCGTTATTTTCAATTTAGAGCTCTTGAAAGAAGATAGTGTACCCAGTGACACTGTTTATTATAGGTGCATACTGAATGTTGTTATAAAGCAAGGGGTCGGCAACCTATGGCATGCGTGCCAGACTTTGTGCACGCAGAGCGATTTTCAATGGCACGCGTTTGACCACCAAAATGCCAAATCAAATCTCAAAATACAAGTAAAGAGCATTATGACTTTTATGCAGTTGGCACTTGGCACGCTGAATGACTTACAAATGCTACTTTGGCGCTCTAATATCATAAGGTTGCCGGCCTCTGTAATAAAGTATTGTATTGTGCTATGCTGTAACATTGTCCTGTGCTTTTTTTTATTGGACGTAGCACAACGCTACGTAGTACTATTACATTGTAAATTTACAACCTGAAATTTTTTCACTACCCCTTTAGCTACCGTAGATTTTTTTTAAAATATAGATATTTGCTGACGTTGCATATTTTTTTAAACCATTTCTTTATTTATTTATGACGTCCATGTAACATCCTCAGTCTATTAAGTGTACGGTAATGATGACGTTGATTTAAGTTAACTGAAAGAGGTCTAATCACAATGTTGCCATGTTGCTAAATTTTGAGAACCATCGGTTGTAAATTGTAATTAAACGTGGGCCAACTTTAAAAAACTATACATTTGCAGTAATAAATTTAGTGAAGTAACTTGAACAGTCTTTGAATTTTATTTACAGAAACATTCTAAGCATTGTCTGTTTTCATTCTTTAACAATATATGTTTCCTAGAATACATGCATGAGATTACATTTTGTTTTTGTTAATTAAAACACAACCTCTTGTAGATGGCATTGACGTTGAGTTGACCTTCCCAGTGTTCAATTTGAACTACACCAAGTCCCTGACGGACTCAACTTCATCAGCGTTTAAAAGTCTTGCTGACCCCTTCTGCTATGATGTAAGTGACATTTTTATTATTATTCCTATTTGTGACAGGAAGTTAGGTCTGACCTCGTTATAGAAATGGAATATATAAATTAAATTAAATTGGTTACTTATATAGCGCTTATACGTATATATATGCTATTTCAGCATGCTCAGTGCGCTCTGTAAACACACCGCTGCCTGATGGCGCAAATATGTTTACAGGCCCAAAACTCCTGCAGGGCGACAGGGATCCGTCGGTGGCCGGGCTAGAACCCGCGACGTGTCAGGTGGTTTTTGGTTGACAGTCCGGTGAACTAACCGCTAGGCCAGCCGGCTTCAATTGGATGCTTTTATGTTTAGCATTTTTCAGAGTAGATAAAAAAAAAGACTGAGATTTTTTAAATTATAAGATGGAAGTATCGGATGTTTAAAAAGAAAATACCGTACGGGCATTTGACAAACCTGTGATGGGTAAGGGTTCGAATCCAGGCGAAGGATTTTATTGGGTTAAACCAGCTGTAAAAAATACATCAAATCAGTTTAGCCGAATTCAAGAAAGTTTACGTTTTGTGCTGCCGCCACAATCCCTTGACTTAATGTTGCAAAAAGAGACAAATGAGCCTTGCTTTATTAGCCTTATAATCCATAACATCGCTAAAAAAAAGTATCTTTCTTTACTTTGACATAGGCCTATAAATTCGTATAAGATATTAATTTTAATAAATGAATGAGTGGCGTTCGAGCATGGAATGGGTTGCCTGAACTAACCAGGAAAATCAGTAACTTCGCATCATTTAAAACATTAATAAAAGATACCAGACTCGGACCACGGATGAGCGTAGGACACACTAATCTTTTTTATAGAAAAAGCGTATGTAATATGTAAGATAAGATAAATATAGAAGTAAAATATTCTAACTTATTCCAGATATAAATATGTTATAACTACACTAAACATGAATAAGACAAGTAGTAAAACGTACGTAATTCAACACAACATAATTCATTATTGTAGCCTCATTGACTCAAAGTCTTGTTTTTTTTTGTAGCCAGCCGGAATAAGTAAAAAATTAGCTTTATCAGTTGTAGGTTATATTTTTATGGCTTGCAGTCTCCCACTGTGCCGTGACACGACTGAGCTGGAAGTATCGAGGATGACATCAGCCATTGACCAACGAATACATAGTTAAGAAAATTGGGATAGTTAAGATGTTCAACCTCATACTATTGGGTTTAAGAAATGACAACAACAAGCAAAAAAACTCGTATTGTTTGTTTTATGGGATGATTGATAAATTCTCGGGTTAAGATTCATTGCATTGTTTTTATAAACTCGGCAGAAAAAGTGATTAAGTGACAGCTTAAATTACTTAAAAACACACGGAGATGAAAGTTCTAAACTCTAAAAATGTAAACACTTTAGCAAAAACTTTCGAATCATCTATCAAAACAAACGGTTGCTACGGAACACGAGATATTAATGTGTCAATGTGTTTTTTAGGTTATGGTTATTAAGAAATGAGCTATTATTAAATTAAATGTACATTTAAAACATCTGTATGTTTATATAATAGTCGATTGGTCTAAAAGTACCAGCTTCAGTGTTTAAACTATTTAGTCAACACACGCACTAGGCGTACATTCTAATTGATTCTGAACTCTACAATACACAGGTGAAGACAATGCTGACCTCTAAATCCCAGAGTCCTTTCCATGACAGATTCCATGGATGTACAGTTGTTAGATTCAGGTAAGTTAAGGACTAAAAACCCTTGTTGTTTGAACATTTTGGCACACCAGAAGATTGTGTGGTCTATACTGTTACGAATATCGGTCATAAATGAATGACGTAGTAAGGCATTGACCTCTTAACAAATGCGTATTAGAGTCCAAAGCGACCAAGGTTTGACCTTTATGCCCTGAGGGCAGTTTAAATAAAATAATTCGTCCAACCCCGTGGAAATTGGAGAATAACTCTGAATCGCAGTATGTTATAGAGAAAGAGGTTAAAATGCGTATTAAGACCCTGTAGAATCTTCGATGATAGTTTTCTTTGTAAAGTCCCCACCTCCTTAAAGTTAGTTCAGTTTGAAAGTTTGTAGAGTGAAGTCGCTATATTAATGCTTGTATATTTCATGTCATTTTATTGATACTTATGTTGCCATCCGTTGATGCATTTATTGATCGTTTATATTGAGTCTACAATTTAAATAAAATTGTTTATTCAACAACTGGAGTTGTTTGATCTATCATTGTTGAGAAAGGTGTTGAAGATAATTATCACGAATATAACTACATTGCTGCATAGACCTGTCAGTCAAGGAACCCCTAGCTTGGGCTACAGATTAGCAGAATCTAGAGACTTCTAATAAAGATACAACTATATTCATTGAATCCGATTTAACGAGTCGTAATAATAGTCATCATTAGAGTGTCCATAACAATACGAATTGGTTTTCATTGTCGCGTTGATATTTACAACAAATGGCCACAATTTAATGGAGGTCGTATTCTCGAGCAGTATATAGTTATTGATGACTTAAAATAGTCAATACTTTAGTAAATACGAGCTTTTTTGTGTAAGAAAGTGTTGCTAGTAGTAGTAGTAGTAGTAGTAGTATATATATATATATATATGTGTGTGTGTGTGTGTGCTATTAGTTATTATTATACATAATATTATACACATAAGGATCGATTTATCTAGAGGGTGTTATATCCACTTTGTTATTGCTTAAGTACTGCTGGACACTAAATGAGAACTCACTAACTTTCAACTAGTTAAATGAACAGACTCTGGTTGTACAACACAAAATATAAGGAAGTTTATTACACTATAATCAACATAGAATAGACTTGATACGATATTTACAAGTAAAATCAACGACAGTAATAATGCGACCGGTCGGTGCGACTCTTATGAAGGGACTGCCCCAGCATGGTATCGAAACCACGGAGTCTTAAAAAGGGTTGGTTTCTATTGGTCCTTACGACACTACGTGAAACAACTTCACGGGGATATCGGGGCCCATGATTACTTGTTAGATTCAAAGAAACATTGAATCTCCAAGCATGGTGTGACAACGATATCACGCCTTGCCCTTCCCACATTGGGAAAAAATAAAACTTATTCTTAACAATATATATATATATATATATATATCTTTTCGGGGATCAATTTTTTTTTCATGTAACAAAGTAATATTGTTTTAATGAAACACAAAATGTTTATAATTAATTTTATGACTATTTTATATATCTTTTTTGTATGGTTATTCATGCGTCAATGATACAATTTATGTTGTTGTTTTTTGCTTTGTCCAATCACAGCTCTCATCCAGACCGCGTGACCTTTAACATTCAGCTCACCGGAAATCACTGGAGGGACGCTCAGAAAACGTTGCCTTATGTTCTGATGTCGGCTGCTAAGAACACGACCTTCCATGGGCAGGTGAGTTGCCCACTAATCCTTACGTCATTAGCCATGAGGAAACAACAATTTACTGTATTGCCCACTTGTTCATAACATGATGCAGAGTAAGTTTATATACAATCTATGTATTACGTTGTGATGGATTAGAAGTTTCATTGTTTTCCAACATGAACAGTGGGCGCTTTGATTCTAAACCTATTCTCGTTGGAAATAGTTGCGGTAAGATAGAGCTCTATTTGCAAGCACATAGTATGACAACAGGTTGTCCAAAGTCTTGTTTTCACATGGTGCTAATGAGTACTCAAGTCTAATGGCCATCTGTCCAGTTATAAAGGTGCTCACTATAAAAAGAGACACTGGCTCATACTCTTGTTAAACTCGACATTGATATAACGCCGGCTGGTCCAGTGGTTAGTTCACCGGCCTGTCAACCAAAAACCAACGGACAGGTCGCGGGTTCTATCCCTGCCACCGACGGATCCCTGTCGCCCTGCAGGAGTTTTGGGCCTAGTGGACGTAATAATCTTTAATCTAGAAGGAACGTCTGTAAACTTATAAGACAACGTTTCCATCTTTTGCACAGACGCCACATATTGTATTCTATGGACTTGTTTTCTTTACGTATGATTATAATAAACCTTTGTGTTGAAATGAAACAGAAAAAAACAACAACACTTATTTGTGAACCTTTCTTGAGCTTTCGTATAAATGTTTCCCGTTTGTGTGATTTATACAATTTTGTAATGTTCCCCCGCCCCCTCCGTTTGCTCTCTTCAGGCTGTGAAGATGATAGGGGCTCTCATCGTTACGCCTTACAACATCCACTTCGTCCTGAAGCCCGTCAACCTCACGGCTGCCGCAACCACAGCCGCCGCCACTAACAGCACTACCGCCACAGCGGGGACGACGGCGTCAACATCGTCAACTACGTCAACCAGGCGGACTACGACACTGCGTGAGTTGTTGGGTGACATATGCTCTTATCTGTATATATTACAGACGCTCCTTCTATAAAGAAGATTATTGTGATGATGAAAGAGGGGGGGGGGGTCGGTGGTGGGGGGGGGGGTCGAGGTAGTAACACACAGTCAGGGCGAAAATTATCACACGCCCTCTTTTGGGGCGTGGGTGCTTGGTATATTGTTTTACATAATCAATACATTTTCTTACATAAATTAACTGTCACTATTGACCTTATCGAAATCAATCAGAAATCTATAATTAAATTTAACCTTCGAACATCAAACAGCTTGTCAGTTGCATATTGTCATAAACATACATTTATGTTTGTGTACTTACATTTTATATAGGCCTTTATAAATATACAGTTTTTATAGGCCTACACACATACAAAGTTTTTATAGGCCTACACACATACAAAGTTTTTATAGGCCTACATACATATAAAGCTTATATATGCCTACATACATATAAAGTTTATATAGGCCTACGTACATATAGGTAAAGTTTATAAAGGCGTACTTACATAAAAAGCTGTTATACTAATTGTAGACATTACCTTTTAAAACACTGTTTCATATGATAAAAAAAACAATATAATGAATCGTATGTTACTGACTAGCCAGGCTGTTTGAACGTTGAATTGCATGACACTTGTATAACGACATCTCCACAGCTGACCTGATCTATATCTACGCCGTGCTGCCCACCTATAACCTGTCCTTGACTCCAGGCCTACGCGACCCACAATCCGAAGAGTTTTCTAAAACAGCTGCAGAGTTTTGCAAAGACGTAAGTGACAAACAAATGGCGTCTACCTAATTATGACTCTTGTTTCCCTGTCAATATAAGCTTTACTAACAACATAGCAATAATAATAATAATAAATAATAATAATGGATATATATATATAGCGCTTCTATCCAAACTATTAAATTTAGCATGATCAGCGCGTTCTTGTAATCAATTGTATTGGTATGTAAGGCACACAGCCACTAGCCAAATAGAAAGGTCTTTAAGCTCTTTTTAAAAGACTCTTTTCACTAACATTCTCCCAGTAACAAAGTCTATATAATAATATATCAGTGGAATTTTTTAACAATAAGTATATACTTAATAAAGCATCGATTCAAAAAACATTATCACGTCTAACGCTATATCAATATTTTCATCTACCAGTTAGAGCGCTTGTACAACAGAAGTATTTATGTTCGACGCTTCTTTAACTGCAAGATTCATGCCTTCAGGTAATTCTTTTTCCAAACCTTCAGAATTGTTTGACACACGAATCTAGGACGTGATTGTATCATATAATAACATAATATCGAGCAATGTGTCTTGCTGCAAAGCGAAATAACTCGTGAATGGCCGTCCCGACACAGTTTTGGATTCAAGTCCTTGGGCAGGTCGATATTTCAAATGACTATACAAATTGTACAAGGCCGCAGCGCCCATAAGAAAATACCATCACAACGTCACGCGTGTAGGCAATATAAATATTTGTGCGCTAATCTCTCTTTGAAATCAATAGTTCATTTCTTGTTTATAATATTGAAACCTGTATAGTAGTCGTAAGGTTGATGTCTGGACTTATATAAAAGTTGATTGTATACAATTTTAAAAACGTATAATGTTTGAAATGAAATGACACATAACATTATATGCAAGCCATTTGCCTACAAAGGCAGAGTGCCCGTATAGTAATGAGGCCTTGTATTTAAATAGGTCATGGATAGCATTTCGCTCGTGACTCTGGAGGCCTATCCAGAGGACTGGATATCGCTAAAACCAGCATTGGTCTGTCAATGAAATCAACCCACACAATCCCGTAGAACTCATAGCCTATGATATTGGTCGAACAATGAATTGTATCTCTCAATGATTCAATAAGTTTAGAGATAAATTTACCTTAAATAATAATTACGCTGTAGTAATATTAAATTGATAATAGGGCCGGTGGAGCAGCGCTCACCAGTTTCTGTGGCCATGGAGTACTAGAGGATTGTGTGGCCAGCACAATGCCCATCCGAAATGTCAGGTGCCCATCAGATCTGGGTAGATTCAGGGAAACCCTCCAGTCCCGGGAACAAATATTGCTATAGCCGTCGCCAGGATTCGTACCAAGGACCTTCAGTACGCCAGCCGCACGGTCACAGTGCCCCATATTAATCCTGATGACTGCAAGTTTAAACTACTGTATGGCTATAATTAATCCCGATGACTGCAAGTTTAAACTACTGTATGACTATAATTAATCCCGATGACTGCAAGTTTAAACTACTGTATGACTATAATTAATCCCGATGACTGCAAGTTTAAACTACTGTATGACTATAATTCTGTTTACCATATCGATGTTCTAAATTAGAGGCGAACCCGCGTCTGTGGTACTTAGTGTCGGGTACGTTGGCGGAGAGTGGCCCGGCATGGAAGGTAGCGTGCAGTGGGTCATTCGGAAGCACGCCCCGAGCTTCTTCTTTGGAAACAAGGAAGTTTACTTGGTTGGCTCCATCTTCCTGGTCCTAGGGGAAGTGACAGGTGAGATTATGTCTTTAAGGCTTAATCCTTATATCCTTTCAAATTTTAGACCGTGTTTAAATATTTGTATTGTCCATTTTTTTTCAGTGATATATACATTTATATATTCGATGGAGATTAAATGAAATTATTGACGTCATTGTATTAAATTATGTTAATATTTAGACATTTGGACAGACAGATACATAGATAAATAGACAGATAGATGTATAACAGAGAAATAGATGATAAATCGATAGATTGACGGATAGATTGACTATATATTT
Organism: Anisus vortex; assembly: GCA_949126835.1. Taxonomy (NCBI): domain Eukaryota; kingdom Metazoa; phylum Mollusca; class Gastropoda; family Planorbidae; genus Anisus; species Anisus vortex. Next base: position 31,951,526 of record OX421508.1, read on the forward strand.
ATAGAAATACTCGTATATATTGATAGGAAGATAGCAAGATAGGATTATTATTATATATATATAGATAGATAAAAATATAGACTAATAGAACTCGACTAATGTGGACATAGATTTAATTAATATTGAGAAATAAGGATTGGATAGATTAATATGAAAAAAGAAATAATTTGGTGGAATAATATTTTGATTGAAATGTAAATAATTAGATAGATAGAGAGAAATAAAGATAGATAAATAAATAGAATAGATATAAAGATAGATAGGGATAGATATATAGATAGATAAATAATTAGATAGATAGATAGATAGATAGACAAACAGACAGATAGATAGATAGATATAGATAGATAGATAGACAGACATACAGATATATAGATATATAGATAGATAGAAAGACAGATAGATAGATAGACAGACAGACAGACAGACAGACAGACGGATGGATGGATGGATGGATGGATAGATAGATAGATAGATAGATAGATAAATAGATAGATAGATAGATAGATAGATAGATGGATAGATAGTTTGTTAGATATTATAATGAAGACGCAAGAGAATAGACCGACAAATTTCGGAAAATGTGTAAGAGAGAGAAAGAGAGGAAGTTGGTAAGTCGAAAGTAGACAGAAAACGAAACTACTTATAAAAACTAAACAAGTATTCACAACTAGATATAGATCAGACACAGAAAAGAATAATTGCCCAATGATACCTCGCCAAGTCATTCATTTATGATGCTATCTAGAAGGCGCAAAGTCAACACGGATACATCACAAACTCATTTATAACATCTTTTGTACTCTCGTCTCTAGCTAACGGCCTGGAACTAAGATCGAATCTCCGTGTCTTGAATCTGACGTACAGCAAAGATCTGGGCGACCAGACAACATCGGCTTTCCAGTATCACAGCCATCTGTTTTGCCAAGATGTGAGTAGATTGCCAGTGGCAGAACATTTTGTAAAGGGGTTTCGTGTTCCTTTGGGACTCTCAACTCATTGCATTGCTTCGCTAGAGACAATTATTTTGTTATTGTGTTTTTGTTGCTGAGATGGTTCAAATAGATACTTTTAAGGATAGTAGCAACTAGTTTATATAGGGATTAACTTTACAGACGTATAGTTGTTTAAAGTATTGAATGAAAGTTAATGACAATACTTGTATCAATGATATAGCGATATAATAAGCGTCACTAACTAAATATAGACTTATAAATATGGAGTAAAACGCACCAGAAAGATTGAACGACAGAGAAATTCATTAAAAGATTGAAACAATATCAGATGGGGTGATATATCTAAGTGTTTATTGACAAACAGCTGGATACAACCACCCACATACTTAGACACACACACATACACACATACATACACACGCAGATCTACAGAATTACATACAAAGTAGGTTCCATAAACCAAGAACCCTAGACATTGCTTGAGTTTCATTGAAACAGTTTTTTTTAAACACCTATGCACTGGTTATTGTGGCTATAGCCGGCAGCGAAGATTCTCTCAGATACGCAGACGTTATATAAAACTTCTTCTCATAATAATTTAGAAACAGATAGATTAATCTATTTGTTACCAGGCGATTTTATACTTGCGAACTTAGCTACTTATTTTATATTCCAAAGCGGCGTCTTTTTAAAAAGAAAAACAATGCAATAGATGCAGAATGCAATAGATAAGGTAAAATTAAAGCCTTAAATAAGATGGACCGCTTGCTCTATTTTTAGAGCTTATATGCTCTTTTTGTCTGTGCGCAGCCAATAATGCTGCCATAAATGACTCCTACAGCTGCATTAAGGTTTCCGCTGTATACAACTTTCGATTTTAATTTTAATTTTCCATTGAGAAAATTATAGCGATTAAATAAAACGGAAGTGTACAGTACAAAAGGGAATCGGGAATTCCAAAACGAAGTCATTCGAGTCATCAAATAGCAGAACTATTAAAGCAAGCGGTCCATCTTATTACCTGTATAGTCTTTGTTAACACACGCTAATGATCTAATAGTAACGATTGATGAATCGGAAAAAAAATCAAAGTATCACTTCTTTGTCAGATTTCCAAAGATATTCAAGAATGAGACGTGATTTTATTACTAAAAATAATGGAATAATAAAAGACATCAGCGTTATTCCATCACTAGAACCTATAGGGCGTTCTCAGTAGGCGGAGCTTAAGTTTTTTTGTGTAAATTTAGTGACGTATTTGTGTAAATATAGAACCCACTTGAGGTACAAACATAACGTGGTGAAAGTGAAGTACTTCTTTATCATGCAAAATTCACATCTGAATATTGGCTATCCTACTCAAAAATAAGGAGGTAAATAGTAGTACTGTAGATTAATTGATTAATGTGATTAGGCTAGGGCCGGCTAGACCTATTTACACTTTCAATTTCACTTTATAGGCCTACACTTTTAATGTTTCGTAGGCTAGGCTACGATGTCAATTGATATTGTTGGTGAATAGGCTATCTAGTCAAGTCACTATTAGGCTCACATCGTCTATGATCTATGTCTATGATAATAATAAAATAGCCTATTTTATTTAACATACATAATACAGCTTAAATCTTAATAAGACTTAAAACACAACACATCATTAAAAAAAAGCTCGAGCCTATATGAAACTTTATTAATACAGCGGCCATATTTAATTGTACACCATTACTCAAAGTAAACACAAATCACGTGCTTTTTGTCACGGGATTGCAAACGCCCTATATTAATCAAGTAGGCAGTGTAAATGAATGTGCAATAGCGACAAACAATAATTTTAAAATAGTTTTTGTTGTTTTTTTACCTTTCCCATGTTCTTGGATTGGAAATACTATTGCCATACCAATAGTTAAATAACTAAACCTAGAAACACTAGAGGTCAGATGGGCAAAGAGTAAAGTAGTAATAATACATAAGGCATAAAACTCTAATTTAGAAATACAACACTGTTGCAATGCTCAGATAAACATAAAGACAAAAACAGTTTCCCTATCCCTTATGCGAGAACAAATGCATATGAGTACTTTTTCTTGCTGGCTGGCATCCGGGCATGGAGTGGGTTGCCTTACCAAACCAGGAAAACCAGTAGCTTAACATCATTTAAAACACTAATAAAAATGCAAGACTAGACTCGAACCACTGATGAGCGTAGTACGCCAAAATCGTCTCTATAGAAGGAGCCTCTGTAATGTGTAAGATACGATAAGTTAAGAATAAGTAGAGAAAATCGTCTAAGTTCGCAGCCAAATCATTTTATAAACACACAATTTGACATGTCAGATTCACTTTGTGACTTTTATGCTTTAAAATATTATCTTACGACAAATAAGACATATAACATGATAATGTCCGTGACATGTCCAGCGAATCAGGCCGCGATATACAACAAATTTTACTATTTAACTGTCTGGTATTTACTAGCAGCTCTGTTGAATTAGGTTACCTTTTGTTTACATGTTATCAGATAGGCTTCTGGGATCGTTGATGTTTCATTATTCAGTAATTGCAAAGATGTTATCAGACATGTGTGTGTGCGTGTGTGTGTGTGTGTGTGTGTATGTGTCTAACTAGTTGAAACACTGCTGGGTAGGTCAGCAGCTATCTTCTTGATTTATCTTAAGCTGGTTATTGATATGGCTGTAATTACGTGCTGTTATGGATATGTTCGTCTGCTAGCATGTATGCCTGACCTCCTGACTTGGTGTCTGTGAGACCGCTAGCCAGTATGTAACTAAGAGTAATGTATATATGAATGTTTGTTTGTATGAATCAGTATGTGTGTGTGTATGTTCTGCGTGTTAATATATTTTCCTCAATATGTTTGTGTTTGTATGTGTGTATGTACCAGCATCAATATTTTCGCCTGACTACTTATCTTATATACACGAAACATATAATATATATATAATTGTAATCTCATAAATCTTTTTTGTATCTTTTTTTCTCTCTTTCATTTCTTTTTATTCTTATCTTTACATAATATTAAAAATTTAGAATTTTTATTTTTTTTACAATTGTATGAAATGAATACGTGAAAATGAATAAAATTGTAGAAATCATTTGCACTTTTCTTTCTCCATTGAGATGTAAAAGTAGAAATCAAATGAAATAAGCTTAAATATAATAATACTAGTGGTTAGGCCCGTCAAAATGTCGGAGAAACGAATGACTAAAATACTAATGTTTTACGTCTAAAGTAAAAGTATTTTTCTTTCTCGTGTATTTTTTTGTTTTGGTTTTTTAGATGGAACAGTTTTATTCCAGAAGTATCTACAATGCCAGGTTCTTTGATTGCGGAGTGGATTATTTCACGTAAGTTTGTCCTTTGGTATTATTGGGGGGGAAAATACCACGTGGGCGTGTCCAAAAGTTTTTAAAGCACGTGCAGAGTGTAGCACAAGTAGCCTCCCGTTCCCCCGCCCTAACCCTACTGGGATGTCTGCAGTTTAAGAGACAGAAAAGAATACTACGCATTTTCTGGTGGCTCCAAACCCTTGTAGATGTTGCTTGTTTGACACATAAGGATAAAAACGAATGCATTTAAGTACTCATTCTTCCCTAGTGGCAGCCGGGTATAGAAGGAGTTGCCTGAACAAAGCAGGAAAACCAGTATATTAACATTATTTTAAAATACTAAACGAAATGCAAGACTAGACTCGGAATACGGATGAGCTTTGGACGCAATAATCTTCTTTATAGAAGGAGAGTCTGTAATATATAAGATTTGATATTGTATCTTATATATTTTATTATAGGCCCCTATTATGTTAAAAGGACGCTTCCTTTATACAGAAGATTATTGCGTCCTACGCTTATCAGTGCTTGCAAGAATGCTTGCTAACTTATTATAATAAACTAATTAAAATGTTTGAAAAGCAATTAAATTAAAATATGCGTTATTGATTAAAATGGTGGCAGGAACTGGACCTCGGTAGGTCTAAAGCCCGCGGTCATCATGTTGATAGCCCGGTGTACTAACCACCAGTTCAGCCGGCCTCACTTGACCCCCATCCCCCCTCTTCCGAATCAAATAAGCTTGAAAGATGGACGATAATCTACTATTACATCTTGAAATAGCCTCTAAGAAATAATCTAATTAATTTACTAAACAATATAATAGAGCAAAAATAGTTATCATTGCTGGGCCAGACAATCCTCCAGGGCACTGTAGAAGGCGAACGTCGGCGATGCTGGTTCGATAACATAAAATATTTGACAGGGCTGCAGTTGACTCAACTATTGACAACCGCTCAAGATAAGTGGAGAAAGTTGACTGCTGAGGTGTACATTCGCTCCCCCCCCCCCCCCCCAACGACCACAACGGTCAATGAATTGATGATGGGCAAAACTAATCCACAGAGACGGTGAAGAAGCGTTCACCAGTTTCTTGTGTCACGGCATACTAGGTGATTGTGTGGATAAGACAATACCCTGCCTACACCAACAGGTGTCAGGTACCCATCAAAGCTAGGTAGACTCATCGATTCCCTTTTCAGGTGTAAGAACAAATTCTAGCTTTCACCAGGATTTGAATCGATTAGTTTTTGGAGGATGAAATGTGATGTAAACGCAGGTGCCGCTAAATATCTGATATCCCCCAACAGTATGCCTACATATTATTATTATATTAATAAGAAATATGAATAGCAGTGACTTTTCGATGAAGTAGGGGTCAGTATTTGGCAAATATAGTGTGCGGCCGGCTGGTCCTGTGGTTGGTTCACCAGACTGTCAACCCTGCTGACCGATCACTGTCGCCCTAACATCTGCTAATATTAATGATATTTTGATATAGTTTAACCGAGATGTCCTTAGTATGTTTTAAATAAACGAAATGTGGATAATACTATAGTTGAGTGGTATAGATAAGTAGTAATCATACAAACTGGGTAGTTATTGTAATGTTTGAAAATATACGTATAAATTCTTTAGTCATATAATATTTATATAATTTTTAAATACTTTTTACAGTTTGATCATTTCAAAGTAATAAATTGTAAGCCATTTATTTTTTATAAAAGAAAAAAAAAACAACAGAAATATTAGCTCAAATAAAACGGGCTAATTATCTCCCTTTAACAACAAAATGTTTCCATATTTGATTCAATAGTGATGCCGAACAAGTTTGTTTTGTAATATAACAAATATTACTGATTATTAGACCTAAGGCTTGAGCAACCAAAATTGAAACAAAAATAGGCAAATTGCTAGCAACACACCAGGCAAACGATTCGCATTGATTTATTTAAACCTTTTGTTAAGGCAATTTTGTATCTATTAATTCTTACAATATGTTTCCTTTTCATTTTTTTTTAAAAAATAATTAATCACACAGAAAGTCTAGTCCGCCTAAAAATATTGCGAAAACTATAGTCCAGATGGGCGGAAGGGGGGGGGGGAGTGGGCGCCAAAAGAAAATTAGGGGTGGGGGGCGGTGAGCGGAAAAAAATTGTAAAAGGGGGCGGTGAGCCGAAAAAGGTTGAGAACCTATGGTTTACCACGTCACGAAAATGTCATTTATTAATTTAATGAAGCTTTTATGAACCTATAGAATTTCTAATCTACGAATGTTATGATATATC
>OX421508.1:31963114-31985614 GCA_949126835.1 Anisus vortex
TAGGTATATCTATGGACGTTTACAGGGCCTGTGACCTGACCTCATTTAAGTAAGTCAATAGGTATATCTATGGACGTTTACAGAGCCTGTGACCTGACCTCATTTAAGTAAGTCAATAGGTATATCTATGGACGTTTACAGGGCCTGTGACCTGACCTCATTTAAGTAAGTCAATAGCTAAATCTATGGGGCACAGGGTTCGAGCTGGCAGCGCGTTCGACTGGCGATCCATAGATTCTGGGTTCGAATCCTGGTCCCACTTGATGGTTGCCCCCTGAGTCTACCATAGCTCTTATGGGTACCTGACACTAGGCGGTTGGGCACTGTGCTGACCACACATCCCCTAGTATGCCGTGGCCACAGAAACTGGTGAACGCTGCTTCACCAGCCCTATAATCAGTTTGGTTCGAATGGTAATTTACTATTAGGAATATCTGAGTGACATATTATAGTTCTGTGTATTATACTTCACATAAGTTAAAAAAAATTAATGAAACAATAAATATATCAATCATTAAACATATCTATCAATAATAATAATATTATTATTCAATATATTTATCTCTTTAACCATCAGTGAATGAATAATTAAGTCCATCTATCTATCCGTCTGTCTTTCTATCTGCATAGATCTATCAATCTACTCTACTATTTCATCTGTTTAACTGTTTGATCTATTTTATTTCCTAATCTGTCTATCTATCTATTTATTTAATCTATTTTATCTAATTTTCTATAAATCTATTTAATGTATTTATGTATCTTTTTATCTATTTAAATTTTATCTATTCATCGTTTTATCTACTTATTCATCTATGGATTACGCTCCTTCCGTATCTCTCTATCTATTTATATATATATATATATATCTATTTATATATCTATCTACTGTACTTAACCTTTCACCTTTACCTACCAAAATTCCTTTCACTTTTCCAGCCCAAGTCCGACTGGGGTGACCTTCACCTTACTATTCGACACAAAGCTCCACGAAGACTTCTCCAGGCAGGTCCGAACGTTCCTGGAATACAAAGCTCCGAAGGTCTTCGTTCCGAACCACAACTTGCTGGACGTTGGTCAACTATTGCTAATCATGGACAGGTATGTGATCTGATCTCTACTTAAAACACCATAACATCATGTTTGGCTTTTCTAATTTAGTGAGTGCATTAGATAAGATTACTTTATTGATCCAAACAAATGGAAATTTGACTTGATTACATAAATGCCGTCTTTCAGCAAATTTTAAAAACAATATTAAAGAACCATTTGTACTCAAGCACAATAGACATTCATGCACACTATCATACCATTTATCATACAAGAAAAAAAAATCATGTAGGATTGTATTTTCTGGCTGATTGATGATTCGTTTGAAAGATTCTCACTGATAGTGGAACAAAAGAGTTCCTAAATCTCTCTGTTCTTGCCCTTATTGAAAGAGTCTCACTGATAGTGGAACAAAAGAGTTCCTAAATCTCTCTGTTCTTGCCCTTATTGAAAGAGTCTCACTGATAGTGGAACAAAAGAGTTCCTAAATCTCTCTGTTCTTGCCCTTAATGAAAGAGTCTCACTGATAGTGGAACAAAAGAGTTCCTAAATCTCTCTGTTCTTGCCCTTATTGAAAGATTCTCACTGATAGTGGAACAAAAGAGTTCCTAAATCTCTCTGTTCTTGCCCTTATTGAAAGAGTCTCACTGATAGTGGTACAAAAGAGTTCCTAAATCTCTCTGTTCTTGCCCTTATTGAAAGAGTCTCACTGATAGTGGAACAAAAGAGTTCCTAAATCTCTCTGTTCTTGCCCTTATTGAAAGAGTCTCACTGATAGTGGAACAAAAGAGTTCCTAAATCTCTCTGTTCTTGCCCTTATTGAAAGAGTCTCACAGATAGTGGAACAAAAGAGTTCCTAAATCTCTCTGTTCTTGCCCTTATTGAAAGATTCTCACTGATAGTGGAACAAAAGAGTTCCTAAATCTCTCTGTTCTTGCCCTTATTGAAAGAGTCTCACTGATAGTGGAACAAAAGAGTTCCTAAATCTCTCTGTTCTTGCCCTTATTGAAAGAGTCTCACTGATAGTGGAACAAAAGAGTTCCTAAATCTCTCTGTTCTTGCCCTTATTGAAAGAGTCTCACTGATAGTGGTACAAAAGAGTTCCTAAATCTCTCTGTTCTTGCCCTTATTGAAAGATTCTCACTGATAATGGAACAAAAGAGTTCCTAAATCTCTCTGTTCTTGCCCTTATTGAAAGAGTCTCACTGATAGTGGAACAAAAGAGTTCCTAAATCTCTCTGTTCTTGCCCTTATTGAAAGATTCTCACTGATAGTGGAACAAAAGAGTTCCTAAATCTCTCTGTTCTTGCCCTTATTGAAAGAGTCTCACTGATAGTGGAACAAAAGAGTTCCTAAATCTCTCTGTTCTTGCCCTTATTGAAAGAGTCTCACTGATAGTGGAACAAAAGAGTTCCTAAATCTCTCTGTTCTTGCCCTTATTGAAAGAGTCTCACTGATAGTGGAACAAAAGAGTTCCTAAATCTCTCTGTTCTTGCCCTTATTGAAAGATTCTCACTGATAGTGTAACAAAAGAGTTCCTAAATCTCTCTGTTCTTGCCCTTATTGAAAGAGTCTCACTGATAGTGGAACAAAAGAGTTCCTAAATCTCTCTGTTCTTGCCCTTATTGAAAGAGTCTCACTGATAGTGGAACAAAAGAGTTCCTAAATCTCTCTGTTCTTGCCCTTATTGAAAGATTCTCACTGATAGTGGAACAAAAGAGTTCCTAAATCTCTCTGTTCTTGCCCTTATTGAAAGAGTCTCACTGATAGTGGAACAAAAGAGTTCCTAAATCTCTCTGTTCTTGCCCTTATTGAAAGAGTCTCACTGATAGTGGAACAAAAGAGTTCCTAAATCTCTCTGTTCTTGCCCTTATTGAAAGAGTCTCACTGATAGTGGAACAAAAGAGTTCCTAAATCTCTCTGTTCTTGCCCTTTTTGAAAGAGTCTCACAGATAGTGGAACAAAAGAGTTCCTAAATCTCTCTGTTCTTGCCCTTATTGAAAGATTCTCACTGATAGTGGAACAAAAGAGTTCCTAAATCTCTCTGTTCTTGCCCTTATTGATAGAGTCTCACTGATAGTGGAACAAAAGAGTTCCTAAATCTCTCTGTTCTTGCCCTTATTGAAAGAGTCTCACTGATAGTGGAACAAAAGAGTTCCTAAATCTCTCTGTTCTTGCCCTTATTGAAAGAGTCTCACTGATAGTGGAACAAAAGAGTTCCTAAATCTCTCTGTTCTTGCCCTTATTGAAAGAGTCTCACTGATAGTGGAACAAAAGAGTTCCTAAATCTCTCTGTTCTTGCCCTTATTGAAAGAGTCTCACTGATAGTGGAACAAAAGAGTTCCTAAATCTCTCTGTTCTTGCCCTTATTGAAAGATTCTCACTGATAGTGGAACAAAAGAGTTCCTAAATCTCTCTGTTCTTGCCCTTATTGAAAGAGTCTCACTGATAGTGGTACAAAAGAGTTCCTAAATCTCTCTGTTCTTGCCCTTATTGAAAGATTCTCACTGATAGTGGAACAAAAGAGTTCTTAAATCTCTCTGTTCTTGCCCTTATTGAAAGAGTCTCACTGATAGTGGAACAAAAGAGTTCCTAAATCTCTCTGTTCTTGCCCTTATTGAAAGATTCTCACTGATAGTGAAACAAAAGAGTTCCTAAATCTCTCTGTTCTTGCCCTTATTGAAAGAGTCTCACTGATAGTGGAACAAAAGAGTTCCTAAATCTCTCTGTTCTTGCCCTTATTGAAAGAGTCTCACTGATAGTGGAACAAAAGAGTTCCTAAATCTCTCTGTTCTTGCCCTTATTGAAAGAGTCTCACTGATAGTGGAACAAAAGAGTTCCTAAATCTCTCTGTTCTTGCCCTTATTGAAAGATTCTCACTGATAGTGGAACAAAAGAGTTCCTAAATCTCTCTGTTCTTGCCCTTATTGAAAGAGTCTCACTGATAGTGGAACAAAAGAGTTCCTAAATCTCTCTGTTCTTGCCCTTATTAAAAGAGTCTCACTGATAGTGGAACAAAAGAGTTCCTAAATCTCTCTGTTCTTGCCCTTATTGAAAGAGTCTCACTGATAGTGGAACAAAAGAGTTCCTAAATCTCTCTGTTCTTGCCCTTATTGAAAGAGTCTCACTGATAGTGGAACAAAAGAGTTCCTAAATCTCTCTGTTCTTGCCCTTATTGAAAGAGTCTCACTGATAGTGGAACAAAAGAGTTCCTAAATCTCTCTGTTCTTGCCCTTATTGAAAGAGTCTCACTGGTAGTGGAACAAAAGAGTTCCTAAATCTCTCTGTTCTTGCCCTTATTGAAAGAGTCTCACTGATAGTGGAACAAAAGAGTTCCTAAATCTCTCTGTTCTTGCCCTTATTGAAAGATTCTCACTGATAGTGGAACAAAAGAGTTCCTAAATCTCTCTGTTCTTGCCCTTATTGAAAGAGTCTCACTGATAGTGGAACAAAAGAGTTCCTAAATCTCTCTGTTCTTGCCCTTATTGAAAGAGTCTCACTGATAGTGGAACAAAAGAGTTCCTAAATCTCTCTGTTCTTGCCCTTATTGAAAGAGTCTCACTGATAGTGGAACAAAAGAGTTCCTAAATCTCTCTGTTCTTGCCCTTATTGAAAGATACTCACTGATAGTGGAACAAAAGAGTTCCTAAATCTCTCTGTTCTTGCCCTTATTGAAAGAGTCTCACTGATAGTGGAACAAAAGAGTTCCTAAATCTTTCTGTTCTTGCCCTTATTGAAAGAGTCTCACTGATAGTGGAACAAAAGAGTTCCAAAATCTCTCTGTTCTTGCCCTTATTGAAAGAGTCTCACTGATAGTGGAACAAAAGAGTTCCTAAATCTCTCTGTTCTTGCCCTTATTGAAAGAGTCTCACTGATAGTGGAACAAAAGAGTTCCTAAATCTCTCTGTTCTTGCCATTTTTGAAAGAGTCTCACAGATAGTGGAACAAAAGAGTTCCTAAATCTCTCTGTTCTTGCCCTTATTGAAAGATTCTCACTGATAGTGGAACAAAAGAGTTCCTAAATCTCTCTGTTCTTGCCCTTATTGAAAGAGTCTCACTGATAGTGGAACAAAAGAGTTCCTAAATCTCTCTGTTCTTGCCCTTATTGAAAGAGTCTCACTGATAGTGGAACAAAAGAGTTCCTAAATCTCTCTGTTCTTGCCCTTATTGAAAGAGTCTCACTGATAGTGGAACAAAAGAGTTCCTAAATCTCTCTGTTCTTGCCCTTATTGAAAGAGTCTCACTGATAGTGGAACAAAAGAGTTCCTAAATCTCTCTGTTCTTGCCCTTATTGAAAGAGTCTCACTGATAGTGGAACAAAAGAGTTCCTAAATCTCTCTGTTCTTGCCCTTATTGAAAGAGTCTCACTGATAGTGGAACAAAAGAGTTCCTAAATCTCTCTGTTCTTGCCCTTATTGAAAGATTCTCACTGATAGTGGAACAAAAGAGTTCCTAAATCTCTCTGTTCTTGCCCTTATTGAAAGATTCTCACTGATAGTGGAACAAAAGAGTTCCAAAATCTCTCTGTTCTTGCCCTTATTGAAAGAGTCTCACTGATAGTGGTACAAAAGAGTTCCTAAATCTCTCTGTTCTTGCCCTTATTGAAAGATTCTCACTGATAGTGGAACAAAAGAGTTCTTAAATCTCTCTGTTCTTGCCCTTATTGAAAGAGTCTCACTGATAGTGGAACAAAAGAGTTCCTAAATCTCTCTGTTCTTGCCCTTATTGAAAGATTCTCACTGATAGTGAAACAAAAGAGTTCCTAAATCTCTCTGTTCTTGCCCTTATTGAAAGATTCTCACTGATAGTGGAACAAAAGAGTTCCTAAATCTCTCTGTTCTTGCCCTTATTGAAAGAGTCTCACTGATAGTGGAACAAAAGAGTTCCTAAATCTCTCTGTTCTTGCCCTTATTGAAAGAGTCTCACTGATAGTGGAACAAAAGAGTTCCTAAATCTCTCTGTTCTTGCCCTTATTGAAAGATTCTCACTGATAGTGGAACAAAAGAGTTCCTAAATCTCTCTGTTCTTGCCCTTATTGAAAGAGTCTCACTGATAGTGGAACAAAAGAGTTCCTAAATCTCTCTGTTCTTGCCCTTATTAAAAGAGTCTCACTGATAGTGGAACAAAAGAGTTCCTAAATCTCTCTGTTCTTGCCCTTATTGAAAAAGTCTCACTGATAGTGGAACAAAAGAGTTCCTAAATCTCTCTGTTCTTGCCCTTATTGAAAGAGTCTCACTGATAGTGGAACAAAAGAGTTCCTAAATCTCTCTGTTCTTGCCCTTATTGAAAGAGTCTCACTGATAGTGGAACAAAAGAGTTCCTAAATCTCTCTGTTCTTGCCCTTATTGAAAGAGTCTCACTGGTAGTGGAACAAAAGAGTTCCTAAATCTCTCTGTTCTTGCCCTTATTGAAAGAGTCTCACTGATAGTGGAACAAAAGAGTTCCTAAATCTCTCTGTTCTTGCCCTTATTGAAAGATTCTCACTGATAGTGGAACAAAAGAGTTCCTAAATCTCTCTGTTCTTGCCCTTATTGAAAGAGTCTCACTGATAGTGGAACAAAAGAGTTCCTAAATCTCTCTGTTCTTGCCCTTATTGAAAGAGTCTCACTGATAGTGGAACAAAAGAGTTCCTAAATCTCTCTGTTCTTGCCCTTATTGAAAGAGTCTCACTGATAGTGGAACAAAAGAGTTCCTAAATCTCTCTGTTCTTGCCCTTATTGAAAGATTCTCACTGATAGTGGAACAAAAGAGTTCCTAAATCTCTCTGTTCTTGCCCTTATTGAAAGAGTCTCACTGATAGTGGAACAAAAGAGTTCCTAAATCTTTCTGTTCTTGCCCTTATTGAAAGAGTCTCACTGATAGTGGAACAAAAGAGTTCCTAACTCTCTCTGTTCTTGCCCTTATTGAAAGAGTCTCACTGATAGTGGAACAAAAGAGTTCCTAAATCTCTCTGTTCTTGCCCTTATTGAAAGAGTCTCACTGATAGTGGAACAAAAGAGTTCCTAAATCTCTCTGTTCTTGCGCTTATTGAAAGAGTCTCACTGATAGTGGAACAAAAGAGTTCCTAAATCTCTCTGTTCTTGCCCTTACTGAAAGAGTCTCACTGATAGTGGAACAAAAGAGTTCCTAAATCTCTCTGTTCTTGCCCTTACTGAAAGAGTCTCACTGATAGTGGAACAAAAGAGTTCCTAAATTTCTCTGTTCTTGCCCTTATTGAAAGAGTCTCACTGATAGTGGAACAAAAGAGTTCCTAAATTTCTCTGTTCTTGCCCTTATTGAAAGAAGCCGACCACTTCCACTAGATATGATGTAGCTGTCGTGAGTTGGGTGTGCATGATCCTGAAGTATTTTGTCAATCATAGATAGACATCTTGAATTGAACAGATCTCCAAGAGTTGGTAATTCTGTCTGTGTTGTACGAGAGGCTTTGTTTATTAGACGGTCTATCCGGTGTTTGTTCAATGTGGTGGTATTGCCTTATTAGCAGGGGATTGCGAAGGAAGCATTTAGGAAGCAAATGAGAAATGTTGAGTTTGAGTATAAGCACATCGCTAAGTAGGCCTAGTATTTGGTTACTACTTCCGGTATGACCAAACCTATATTGACATCTACTTAGTCTATGGCAGTTTTCGCTGTAAGTAAAAAGTAAAGTAGATGGACCTGTCCGACCATAGGGGCCGGTGAAGCATCAGTTTCTGTGGCCACGGCATACTAGGGAGATTGTGTGGCCAACACAATGCCCAGCCGCTTTTACTATACCCCGGCTAATTATGTCAGGTACCCATCAGAGCTGGGTAAACTCAGGGACACACCCAAACACGCAACAAAGATTCGACCCAGAACTTTTCGGTACGCCAACCGAAAGCGCTGCCGCTCGGCCACCGTATCCCTTGTTTTAGCTGTTCGAATCTTTGATTTCCAACTCGGTTGATTGATATGTGTGTGGGTATGTCTTGTATGCGCGGCGCCTTTGTGGTCAAGCTTATTCTAAAAATCATTGTGCTGGCCACATAATCCACACACACAATGCAGCGAGTCTGTAAATAAGACAGTAGATCTCGGCAGAAGTTATAATCACATTCTAAGATAGATATTATTAATAATAATGAATAATGAAGCTTATATAGCGCATATCCCGCAATCAGTTCTATGCGCTTAACAATTACATCTACAATTACAATTACAATTACAATTAACGATGATAACAATAACAGATAAATGTTTAAAAATGTAAGTGGGCTAGGAGTCAGTAATAAACAGGTGCGTCTTGAGTCCGGTCTTGAAAATGTTAAAGTTCGAGCTTTGTCGCAGCTGGAGTGGCAGGGTGTTCCATGCGGAGGGGCCGGAGTAGGTGAAGGCCCGCTGACCAGCTGTCAGCTACTTATTGACCGGAAGTCAAGATATTAAAGTTGACCAATTGTCAAAATTTGTCATCTTCATATTTTTTTTGTCTTTGTGCTCGAACCAGGTATCGCATACAGGTCACCTCTACGCTCGTTCCATCAAAGACCCTGATCACCCCCACTCCAACGTCCAACACCGTGGTCATGACGTCATTCTCCATGACGTCAACGCCGGTGGTGGCCACGTCATCCGTCAGCGCTACGGCCACCTCCAGCTCACAGGGTGGTAAGTTTTCTTTTTTTTTGTTTCTGTAGCCCACCCAACAACTGAAGACATCGCGATATCGCATTGGTATTGGTTTCATCACTGTCGTAAATAACGCATTTTAAAACTGAAAAAGCTATAATAGTTTTAATGATTTAGAACTATATAGATCGCGCAATATTATTAAAACTGTCTCTTCACTTCCGGTGGGGGCATATCAGCTTAGTTATAACTGTATTACATTGACCTAAAAGAATAATGATTTCGACTTCTTCTATGTTTGCTTCCACCCCACCCCCCTCCCCACCCCCTCCCCTCCCCCTCCCCACCCCCCTCCCCACC
The DNA here is from genome assembly GCA_949126835.1 of Anisus vortex. Taxonomy (NCBI): domain Eukaryota; kingdom Metazoa; phylum Mollusca; class Gastropoda; family Planorbidae; genus Anisus; species Anisus vortex. The sequence goes on from OX421508.1 coordinate 31,972,115, forward strand.
CCCTCCCCGGACGTATGTTACGTTCTTCTCTCTAAACGTTTTTCAAGAGTGCACGATCTAGTTTTCTCAAGATCATTGGGCTTAAATTAGTTGAAAGGTTATGCATTGTCTTTAGCCATAGAATCATGGATCATGCGTCAATCCTGCCAAATGCGGCATTTCGTTTTAAAAAAAGGCTACGGAAATTCCCGTGCTTACATATAATTTAAAAAGAACATAAAACTAGGATTATATCTGTTATTGCAGATAGTCATACTATTATAACCCTTAACATGATAAGATTATGATACTGTAAGAAACGCTAATAATAATCGATCGAGACTTCAGATTAGCCTTTTGCTTAGAATGAAAAATATCCGGTATTTTATGCTCAGGCCTATATACGTTTTTAGAGGAGGTTGGCAAACCCCAATTTGTAACAGTCCTGTGTAGTAGAAAATAAAATACCTGCATCCTGAAAATAAAACCGCACACCTACCATAAGTACACCCTTGATTAGCCTCCCCTTTTAGCAAAAAAATTCCTTTAATTGATTTTTGTTGGATGTTATAATTTTTCTAATATAAGGGAGGTAAGCAAGAAATAAATTTTACTCATTAGGTTATCTCGGTTATCTTCTCTTACTTATTTTAAAATAATACCGCGTGTTTTTTTTTTTCATCTTCAAATTTCAGTATCAACATTTGTGTTGTCTTACGAGTTTGGTTTGGCAGACTTTTTCTTCACCACAGACTTGCACAGTAAGACTTCTGCCAGGTTTAAATTCCTGCAACAGAGGTTTTGTGCAGATGTAAGCAATTACAGGTTGATTAGCATGCGTAGAAGTATCATAGTACTTACTTTTGCGGGGGCTTTCAAGTAGAAATGTATGGTGCACGCTTTAAATAATTAAAAATATATATTTATAGCAATTGCTTTTTTCATTTTTCATATTTTTTTTATTGCATATAGAAATTGGTATGTGCATTTTTTTCTTCATTTGCCCTAAATTTTGTTAATGGTACGATTATTACTATCAATGCTATGAGAAAAACAAAAACTGTATCATTGAATTATTTAATATTTATGCTTCTCTAGATGGACAAGTATTACAGTCAGAGTTCACTCAAGTATGTCTATCGGTCATGTGAGATCGAAGCCTTTGCGTAAGTGATTCAATAGATAAGCTTGGTGTCAACCGGTTCACTGTCTCCGGATGTCTGATTTAACACAGCGCACTAAATAGTACACGGAGCACCGTTGTCGAGATGGCAGTGCGTACGACAGGCGTTTGGAAGGTTCTGGGCTCGAATCCTGGTGAAGGCTAGGATTGGTATTGGTTCCTGGAACTGGAAGGTGTCCCTGAGTCTACCCAGCTCTGATGAGTACCTGACATTAGTTTGGGTAAAGTAAAGGCGGCTGGGCATTGTGCTGGCCACACATCCCCCTAGGATGCCGTGGCCACAGAAACTGGTGAACGCTGCTTCACCAGCCTTATGATCAATTTGTTCCGAAGGGTGAATTTACTCAATATGACTGTATACTGCCGTTTATGTGACGTACATAGATGATTTTGTTTGTTCATCTTGCTTCTGAAGTGCAGTGATAGTCTTTGTCCATCTTACAAATAAATAGTTCGATCTGAAACAGAGAAAGGTTGTGGGGTTGGGTGGATAGAGCGTCACTATTAACTAGACGCAAAGAGGTTCGGATGTGAAATACCTCGTGAAACGAGGTGTGCTCTCTCCTCATTTCAAGAGGGCGTTGAGGAAGTCTTTGAGGATGGGGTGGGTTTTCCAAGGAGCTAGCTACCAGCCCAGTAGTTGGGGTCAACAATTTGCGTTGTTATTGTTAGCATAATTTGTGAACAAAACTATTTTTAAGCTTTATGCAGTGAAAAAAAGATCAATAAGGTCACATTCTTTGTAAAATAACATTGAAACATTGAGATGATATGTATAATAATACATAAGGCGTTAAACTCTAATTTAGAAATACAACCCAATAACAACCTGTTGCAATGCGTAGATAAACATAATGACAAAAACACTTTCCTTCTCTCTTATGCGAGAACAAATGCATATAAGTACTCTTTCTTCTCGAGTGGCATCTGGGCATGTAATGGGTTGCCTGAACAAACCAAGGAAACCAGTAACTTAACATCTTTTAAAACATTATTAGAATACTAGACTCAGACCACGGATGAGCTTAGGACGCAAAAATCTTCTTTATAGAAGGAGCGTCTGTAATATATATGATTAGATGAATGATATAAATTAATCGATGATAATAATTACGGTATGCATTTTCCCGATATTCCACACCCAATTATCTTTTCGCCTGTTAGCTGTATTTAAGAAAATGTGATCACATAATTATAATGATATCCAAAATTATGAAAAGATTATTAGTCGAAATACAAATTTGTGTATTTTTTCTTCCCCAAACCAGGCAAAGATCACAAGACCACTACCCAGAAAAAGTTTACTTCAAGTTTACATTCAACACCCCGCTGTTTGTCGAGATTCGTGACGCTGCCGTGGGCGTTTTATTTCAGGTCAGTTTGACCCTCAATGATGCATGATGGACACTCTCTGTGTATGGTTATCATGTGTCTCCCTTCGTGTCTGTGTGTTTCTGTGTAATTACCCGCGTGACACACAGGCTGTCATACAATGTTCTTTTACTCAACAATGATCACATTTAATGACTTACTTACTTAGACTTAGATCATCCCGCGCCGTTCGGTGCATCGGACAATGAGAGTTCTCCAGTGGGTTTTGTCCATAACCGCTGCTGTAACGACATTGATGTCGTCCCAGTTCAGAGCGTAAGTCATCGGTGATCGTTGTAAGCCATGTTGTTTTAGGTCGCCCCTGTTCGCGTCGTCGATTGGGCGGCCGCCATAATGGTTGCTGTGTAGGGTAGCCGATGATCAGGCTGAGAGGCTGGCGGATTATATTTAATGAGCAGCCTTTTTTTTTGGCATAAAGGCATAAAGCCCAATACATATTTCATCTTATAAGTTATACAGTGAGTTAAATAAATATAGGCTTTACAGAAATAAAATTATACGGGAAAACATTGAATTTGAATCTAAATATTCTTAGCATCTCTAAATTAACAACCAAAAAAAAGCACAGTAATTACAAATAAATGTGCAATTGACACACACGTGTGTTTATTCTCCGATGTACACAGAACCCACCAAGAGTTGCTAAATCTGGGTATACGACACTGCATGTAGGTGATCTCTTTTTGATCATCGATGGTTACTCTAGCAGCATTGACTCTAGTACAGTGTTGACCGGTAAGTAGCTTTAAACATTTAATATAATAATACATGTACGAATTTATTGAAGAGTCCTTTTACATGTCTATTTTGAATAATTTGTTAATTTCAGTACCATAATTTACTAACTTACTGCCTGTCACGCCTATTGGAGTATGGGGCCACCAAATAAAGATCTCCAAAGACCTCTATCCTGGACCATCTTTTCTATTTCCTTCCAGGTGAAACCCATCCTTTAAAATGTCTGTCTCTTAATCGCGTCGCCAGCTGTTTCTTGGCCGGCCTCTTTTTCTCTTGCCATGTGGATTCCACTTTAAAGCCTGCGTAGTGACGTTGGATGACGCTGTTTGAAGGGTGTGCCATGTCCACCCCCCCCACCCCCATTTCCCTTTTCGTAATTGCGTCTTCCACAGGAAACGGGCAGGTCTTTCGCCATAGGTCTGCATTACTGACAGTGTCAGGACAGCGAACCTGGAGAATCATTCTAATTATTCAAGTCTGGGCTTACCTGGTGATGGTTTTTCGTTATCCTTCATCATATAGCTCCATAAAGCTTTTACATTCGTGTTACAAAGTCGGATCCTTGTAGACAGTGAAAGCTGTCAACATGCCCATATCGTTTTTAGCTATACGAAGGCGGGTCTTGCCTTTACAACAGCCTTAGCTCCACCCTGCATATTAATGTTGTTTTCCAGTTATGTAAAAGACACTAATTTATCTGGCATATTTCCGTTTAGCACAATTGGTTCGGTATTAGTGGAGTTACGGAGTTTTAGCACAATTGGTTCGGTATTAGTGGAGTTACGGAATTTTAGCACAATTGGTTCGGTATTAGTGGAGTTACGGAATTTTAGCAAAATTGGTTCGGTATTAGTGGAGTTACGGAATTTTAGCACAATTGGTTCGGTATTAGTGGAGTTACGGAATTTTAGCACAATTGGTTCGGTATTAGTGGAGTTACGGAATTGTAGCACAATTGGTTCGGTATTAGTGGAGTTAAGGAGTTTTAGCAAAATTGGTTCGGTATTAGTGGAGTTAAGGAGTTTTAGCAAAATTGGTTCGGTATTAGTGGAGTTACGGAATTTTAGCACAATTGGTTCGGTATTCGTGGAGTTTCAGCACAATTAGTTTGGTATTAGTGGAGTTTCAGCACAATTGGTTCGGTACCCGTGGAGTTTCAGCACAATTGGTTCGGTATCCGTGGAGTTTCAGCACAATTGGTTCGGTATTCATGGAGTTTCAGCACAATTGGTTCGGTATTAGCGGAGTTCCAGCACAATTGGTTCGGGATCCATGGAGTTTCAGCACAATTGGTTCGGTATTCGTGGAGTTTCAGCACAATTGGTTCGGTATTCGTGGAGTTTCAGCACAATTGGTTCGGTATTAGTGGAGTTTCAGTGCCTTAAGCTAACACGTTGGACATGAATGTCTTATGTTAAAGAGAATCGAACATGGACACATGAGTATATAAGCTGAATAGAACCAGATTTAGTAACGCCGTTATTTTGTTTTGTAGATTTCAGCACCAGACACGTCAGCAGCACCACAGAAGTCGTCTCTCCAACACCTTCCATTACAACAGCAGTTGAGCCTACTACAGTTTTAACCACGACTTCCACAACTTCAACCACACCAAAGACAACAGAAGCCTCGACCACCACATCAACGACAACCACATCAACGACAACCACGTCTTCGACTACCACCTCGACCACCGAGAAGAAGACGACCACCACAGAGCCGACCACCACCACTTCATCCACAACGAGCACCACACCTTCGACTACCACCACCACGAGTACCACACCGTCAACTACCACCACCACAAAACCGACCAAAACTACTACACCTACAACATCAACAACCACGCCAACAACTACAACAACTACAACAGCTAAGCCAACCACTACCACCTCAACCACAACGACACCCACGACAAGTCAGCCACCCACAACGACGCCCACGACAACCACAACGACAACAACGGAACCAAAAACTACAACCTCAACTACAACCACAACAACCCAATCACCCACTACGACACCCACGACAACTTCAACCCCATCACCAACCACTCCAACAATTACATCAACAACAGAAGGTAAGATAGCATGTCAAAAAATATTTGTACCTTGCAGTGTTTCTATATTTAGAGTTAAATTAGAGTGACCTATATGCATGGCATACTTTTCAATTATTAAATATCTCAATTTAAAATCAAATTTCGATAATCTTTTAACAGCATATTTAAAATGCGAAATGTTTTATTATAGATTTTAAGAAACCGAAACTCATGAATAGATAAGTGGTTTTCCTGACACTTTTGAATTTTATGTATGTTTAGAAAGAATTTTAACCAGGGATGACATTTCATATCAAGTCTAACACTATAGTCACAATACTGATCTGTAAGACTTTGTAGTCAGCAGACGTAAAAACTATAGTTTTAAGCAAACCAACTTTTTCATTAAACAACACAGACAAAAAATAAACTTAAAACTGTTTTGTTTTTCCTTAAAACTAAAGTTTTTATTACATCAAAATTGATAAACCCGAAAATGCAAAAAAAAATCTACATGAACATTTAGTCACAAATGAAACATAAGGATTATTGGAGTATGGGAGGCAGACGTGACCTCTTTAGATTCATGCCCGTTTGATTGCTATTGCGAAGATTTTTGGATCGATTCCTGATTTTTAAAAAAAGGTATTTAAACGGTTTTCTGACGGGAGATAATGAAACGATTTAGGAAAATATTAAGTCTCAGTGCTAGCAACACCATCCCGTAGTGGGCCACTTGATATAGATTCACTAGCCTTAGAAGCTAGAATTTACGAATGTAAAGTATAATGAAATTATATTTTAAATTGCCAAAATTATGTTAATAAAAGTAATTTTTTTTTTACGTTAAAAGGATTTTTCTTTTACTGCAGCTACATTTTCCATCCGATTCTCTTTTGCGACCTTGAACTTATCTCATACCGAGGACCTGAACAATAAGAGCTCTGAGGCTTTCAAGCTTATTCAAGAAAGATTCTGCGCAGACGTGAGTTTTTTTTTTCTTTTTTGCGCCTTTTCGTATATTTTGTATAAAAGAATCTAAGATACAGTTTCAGCTGGGATACTGAAAATAATTAATATTGTATCCATTCACAGGTGCACAACATAGGCACACACAAATGCATGCATATAATGTACTAGCTAAATTACCCGGCATTGCCCGGTAACAAGTAACAAGTAACAAGTAAGATATAGAGTAAAGGGCACGTATTGTTTAACTTTGAATACAGATAAGATATATAGGCAGATCTATAATTTGAATACACAGATAATATAACATATATAAGATTGATAAGCAGATCTATAATTTGAGTACACAGATAAGATAACATATATAAGATTGATAAGCAGATATATATGGAACAATTTGCCTATTTCACTAAGGCAAACTGAAGCAAAGTCTTTTAAAAAGAACCTAAAGTCCTATATGTTTAAGTAATCATTGTCTAATTTGTGCTCTTGTATCTATGTCATGACAGCGCACTGAGCATGCTATTATAGCATGGATAGTTGCGCTATAAAAGTGATCATTATTATTATTATATAATTTGAATACACAGATAAGATAACATCTATAAGATTGATAAGCATATCTATAATTTGAATACACAGATAAGATAACAAATATAAGATTGATAAGCAGATCTATAATTTGAATACACAGATAAGATAACATATATAAGATTGATTAGCAGATCTATAATTTGAATACACAGATAAGATAACATATATAAGATTGATTAGCAGATCTATAATTTGAATACACAGATAAGATAACATATATAAGATTGATAAGCAGATCTATAATTTGAATACACAGATAAGATAACATATATAAGATTGATAAGCAGATCTATAATTTGAATACACAGATAAGATAACATATATAAGATTGATAAGCAGATCTATAATTTGAATACACAGACAAGGTAACATATATAAGATTGATAAGCAGATCTATAACTTGAATACACAGACAAGATAACATATATAAGATTGATAAGCAGAATTATAAAGACAAAAAAATTAACAAAGCGTTAGAGACAAATAATTAATTATGCAAAAACACAGTCTTGCTGCTGGCTCGCATAGATTAAAACGAATTAATAAAAAACTTTAATTGTCAACATACTCATTCTATTTCTGTCTGCTGAACAAATTGAAACTTTTTGTATAGAATATAAAATTTAAGCTTGCAATACCTTAATTCTCAATTTTCTTTTCACGCGCACTTTTCACAGATAGAGAAAATTATCAATGATCACAAACAACATTTTCAGACCTACAAAAGTTGCCAAATTGACGTTTTCGGGTGAGTATTTATATATTTGGCTACATCCTTACATCTTATATTACTTATAATATAACATGTTTTAGGCGCCTTTCTTTTAACAGAAGATTTTTGCGTCCTAAGCTGGTCCTTTGTTTATGATGGAGCTCGTAAATCTTGATAGGTTGATCATCTAGGAAAGGGAAACGCCCATTTCAAACTCCGCTGTTTCGCGGCTACACCGGACATGTCAATGGACAGGCTAAGGGAGTAAGCCCTAACAGAAAATCAGTCTTACATCTCTCTGGCAACTCCTGCGACGCAGATGGTCCCTTGCTGCATCAGCGTGGTTGTTCCTTCTGAATGACCATCTGAGTAGAGGAAAAGGGTCTCTTGCCTGGGCAACAGCTGGCTCTTTAATTAAAAGCATCGCCTAGGCCGGGGGGGCGGCAACCTTCGTATATTAGTGTTCCAAGGCAGAATTTCTAAATCTTTCAACGTGCCAACAGTCCGAAAAGTCATCCGTCTCTAGCACTGAATGTCTCGTAGTAGAGACCTGATTTGCCTTTTTTTTGGTGTCTTCTGCGTGCCATTGAAAATCGCTCAGAGTGCTAAGTATGGCACGCGTGCCGTAGGTTGCCGACCCGTGGCCTAGGCTATCGTGGCCTCATTTTATAAAGGGAGATTACGCCATCGTTCCTTGAGGACGGACAGAAGTCATATATATATATATATATATATATATAAATATATAATGAACATGTATCTTCCTAGACTTTCATTTTAAGGTGCCAACAGTAATGGATGGGTTCAAACTGTTTTCCACAGGGGCGAACCTCACAGAGTCAACTTCAGTCTAGAGTTTCGTGAGGGCGAAGGCGTGGACAGGGAGAATGTGAAGAACCTGCTGGTCAGCATGATCAACGAGAACGCCATCAGGAAACTCTACAACGGCATCTACGCCCTTGTGTTGGGCAACTTGCTCATCTGGATGGAGAGCATCAGCGTGGAGTTCTCCACGGTGCCCACAAGCCCATCGATATACGGTAAAACTCTACTCACAAACACACAAATTAATAAATAAACTATTATGTCTGAACAATGAGTAATACTATCATTTTTTGTTCTAAGTATTCCAGTAATGTGAAGTGAAAGGTGTTTCAGATTTAAGGTTACAATGAACATTGTCAAAAGAAGTAAAGTATCCTTGTCGGACCAATAGTATCTATATAATCTGTGGGGAGGGCGGGGGGCGCCGTGGCCGAGCGGGAGCGCGTTCGGCTGGCGTAGCAAAAGATCTGGTCTCGAATCCTGGTAAAGGCTAAGATTTGTTTCCGCATGTGTCCTCCCTAGCTGAGTGGTTAGCGTATCCGACTGCCATAAGGGCTACCTAGGTTCCCGCTGAAAACTTTTTTTTGTTTCTTTTTCTACTTTAAAAAAAAATTTCCTTTAATAATACTTTAAAAAAATATTGTAAAGATTTTCAGGACTTCAAGCTTTCCTAAAATGTTTTCATTAAGTAAAATCTATTAATTATATTTTAGACGCATGCGGAAGACGGATGTTCGATTCATATTTCAGGGATAGTCCTAAAATTTTGTTAAATAAAAATACATGCCTATTCTTAACCCGATTACAATAATGATATTTATTTTAAATTACTTTCCTAACTGTTTTTAGTAAATAATAATTATATTTAATGCAGTTTTTTTTTGCCCCGGGCTAGGCCGGGAAATTTAGCTTGTGAAACGTAAATTAAACTGTGTTTAAAACAACAAATATTGGTTTTTTTCAGACGCCATGTATTACAACTACACGTTCTACCTGTATCCCGGCAACTTTACAAAAGACCTCTTGGACAAAAACTCTACAGCCTTCAAAGAAACTTCCTATAGTTTTTGTAAAGATGTAAGTTTCATACATTTGGACAATATAGTTTTTTTTATAAATCTATACTTCTTTCAACTTGACATCACTGCCCGTCTGTCGCAGGTTAAATCTTGCAATTGAATTTTCACCCACTTTCCGCTGTCCAATTTACATACAATTTTGTAAAGCCACTCAAACTCACTAACAATACATTATTCTACTGTAAATAATAAAAATTGCTTCAGAATTCTTATCATTATTGTACTTTTTCGTGCCTAGATTACTTTGTGTGAGTTATTCCCCTTTCTGTCTGATTGAAGTAATTTTGTAATGTAGTTTTATGCTTATACGTCACAGTTCAAAGGTTACCAGTAAACGTTCTACATAAGATGTACGATTCAGATCAAAATATGTTTTTGAAATTAAAATAATCACATATATACAGTGAGGTTCGCTGGTCCGGCGGTTACGAAGGTCCGTAAACTTATAAGTCAAGGTTACTAAATAAATCTAACTAGATTATCCATTATTTTTTTACTCTGCATTGCCCAGGTTGATGCCATATTTGAAAGTACTGGTCTGAGGGCCGTCAGAAAAAGATATTATGGCTGCGTGGTAGATGAGTTTGGGTAAGTTAGTTCTTCTCTGGGTAAGTTAGTTCTTCTCTGGGTAAGTTAGTTCATTTCCAGTGCAAAAAATGTTTTATTTCAACTTCTTATGACAAAAACAATGATCTACCCTTTTATTAACAAGCTAAAATGCCCGGCGCTACCTGGGGAAAAAATTACATAGGCCTATAGATACAGATAGAGATAAAAAATGTATAAACTACAATTACAATGAAAAGAAAGCTATATATTAAATAATTTTAAATATAGGCCTATAATTATTAATTATTTACTGAAAACATTTTGTTAAGTAATTTAACAAAAAGTATTGTAATTGGGTTAAAAATAGTCATGTATTTTTTATTCGACAAAACCTTAAAACTATCCCCGGCTGAGAATCGAACACTCGTCTCTCGCATGTCTAAAAGATAATTATTAGATTTTACTTAGGCCTACTTAAAACATTTTAGGAAAGCTTTAGGTCGTGCATTTCTTTAGAACCTTTAAAAAAAAAAGTAAATTTCAATGGGGAAAAAAGTAGTCTGCCTATTGCTATTACAAAAAAATTATTTAAAAAAACATTTAAGTTGGGATGTGAACCGAGGTCACCCGCCTGTCAGCCCAGAACGCTAACCACTCAGCTAGGGTGGACGCAAGCATGGAGCGAGATGACAAAAGTAAAGTATGAGACTATAAGATCACGTGTCTTTAAATTAACCAATGGGAGTCGGTAAAGACACAAATGTTCAACTGAGACAGTAGCCCACCCTTTTCTTCACACATTAGCATTTCAAGACCTTCGTAGGCAAAAAATTACCTTAAAAAACAGCAACCATAGAACCATAACATTAACATAACATAACATTAACATTAACAGAACATAACATTAACGTATCAAAAGTTTGGCTTTGGCTTGGTTTTCCAGCCCCAACCGAGAGGTCAAGTTTAGAGTGGCTCTCAGAGATGTAGAGGTCGTTCGCCCGTCTAGCATGTTCAACATATTCGCCTATCACGGCGAGAAGACAAACCTGAACGACATCTACCACCTACGCCTGGGCGGGGTCTATGTGGCAGTGGACAGCAACCCCGCCTACACCCTGTTCAGGATGGACACCTTCAGCACGCACCCTTACCCTTACGTCACGACCACGCCCACAAGTAAGTCGATGCATGCTTCTCTTGAGACAACCACGCCCACAAGTACGCAAATTTGAGATTATTTTACATATTACCACGTGTACGAGTACCTATGTCAATTGCGGTGTCATTTCAATTCATAATCACGCGTACGAATAAACACAAAAGAAAGTGATAATTTGATTTTATAACCACGCCCACAAATTAGCGAAATCGTGATTGTTGAACACATTAAAACCACGCCCATAAGTGTGTCATTGTGTGCTGTCATAATACACGAAGATCAGATAAAAAATGGATTTGCTACATTTCAGTTCTGTATACTGTCATCACAATTTCACTGCAAGTTCTGAAACCAGATTGGTCCTCTGACCTATCTGACCCCAAAAGCGCCCTCTACCAACAGCTTACAGAATCGTTTTGCAACAATGTAAGTAAAAACACTTGTTTAATTTTTTATATGTATATATTTGTAATCGACATATTGTCAACAATTGTGAATAATATTAATACATCGAACGATTTTCTAACTTTAAAGTTTGTCCTTTTTTTAAATATGTTTAAATGGCAATAATTGAACAATCTTCAAAGTGGAAGTGTTCTAATGAACGAAGGTCCTGGGTTCGAATCCTGGTGAAGGTGAGTATTTTGTCCCCGGGTTTGGAGGGTGTCCCTGAGTTTAACCAGCTATGATGGGTACCTGACCATTTTTGGATTAATGTAAAGGCGGCCGTGCGTTGTGCTGGCCACACAAGCCCCTAGTATGCCATGCTCACAGAAACTGACATTTCACCGGCCCTATGATCAAATTGGGCCTAAGTGTACTTTACTTCTACTACCACTAAATGTGAAACGTACTTATAACCTTTAACGAGAATTTATTAAAAGCAAAAAGCTTGTAACTAAAATAATACATTTATACTAAATACTTTATATACTTTTTACTTTAATACTTTATACTTAAATTCATATTCAGGTGACTTCTTGGATGCAAGAATGGCAGACAGACTACATCAAGTGTGGAAACCTCAAGTTTAGGTACAAAAATTAAGTTTCAAAGGATAGAGAATTGATTGTCACTGACCAGGGTTACTTGTGTGAAGGCAACATTTTTGTTATAAGCTTGGAGAGGTCAATTCTTCAGTTGTTGATAATCCCTAATGGGTTGAATATGATGCGCAACGCTTAATGACCATGGCACGTGTAAACCAAGGACTATAATAAGATGGACCCTTTGCTTTAATATTTCTTCTATTTGATGACTCGAATGACATCTTTTCAGAATTCCCGATTCCCTTTTGCACTGTACACTTCCGTTTTATTTAATCTCTATGATTTTTTTCATCGAAAAATTAAAATCAAAATCGAAAGTTGTTTGCATCGAAGACATTTAGGCAAACGTAGGAGCGTGGAAGTCATTTAAGACAGCGTTATTGGATGCGCACGGAAAAAGAACATATTAGCTCTAAAAATAGAGTTGTAGTCTTTGGTAAAACATAACGATATTCTTAGTGATAATCTATTTCGCGTATCTTTACTTTACACAAGCATCGGTCTTTTCTGTTGGTCGTAAACACATTACAGTTGGTGGACTAATTTTTTAGAATTAGACTTTTAATACATGCATGAGTGTCCGAAGTAAGGACCAAGCGGAAGCCACTTTAGAATTTATTAACATTTTCCAGCGGATAATGGACTAAATATGAATGACATTGAAAAATAAAATCATATTTTAGATGCTTTCTGATGCTAAGTGATATTTGTTTGTAATTATTACATTGTAATGAAAATATTATAAGAATTGGACTGTCAGTCAAAAACATGTTTAGTTTAGTGCTGATATTTTGTAGCAAACATATTTTTTAAATGTTATCTGGTCTGTTATTTGTGCTGTTTGTTGTTGTTGTTTTTAGCCAGAATCCATTCACCGTAACAGCGGAACTGACGTTCAGAGGTCAACAAAGCCCATCTTTGGAGGAGGCAATTAACACCATCATCATGGAAAGAGCCAACAGGTTAGTGGTGGTGTGGTAGCGTCTCCTACAAACACTGCACACACGAACAAACAAACACACACCCACACAATTTATATACTGTCAGATGATTATAATGTGCTGGTTTTGATTGAACTAGTCATTAAAAAGTAAGACTTTACATTGCTTAATTCCTTTGGTTCCTTGTAAAACATAGGGCCTCCACAACAGCTCTCCAGCGCACGCGATTCTGATCAGCTTTTTTTAAGTTAACCCCAGTAAAAGTTTGCAGATCCTCTTCGCAGGAGCGA
>OX421508.1:31990614-32130614 GCA_949126835.1 Anisus vortex
AAAGGTAAAAAATATTTAAAAAAAATAGAAAATAATATTTCAATGAAATAAAAACTAAAGTGAGAAAGATTTTTTCGGTATTTAATTTTTGTTCTTGCTTATTGTATCAATAAAACAGTATTGATAATGTTTCTTTCGGTATTTAGTTTTTATTTTATATTGTTGTTGTCAATCTTATGGTACCCGGTATTTGAAAGTAATCATTTATAAGCCTAACTTGTTTTTTTATAATTCGTATCATTTAATTTATAGGGTGTATAAAGTCGCCTTTTAAAGGATATTCTCCAATAACAACGTAAATCCATTAAATAATTAAAACATTTGGTTACTTTTACTTAAAAGGATAATGCAAACATCAATAATGAAAAAATAATTTCATAGACATTACGTCATACGCTAGTATTTTGTTTAAAGTAAACCATTGAAACTCTCTAAGCCAAATTGCAGTGCGTAGCTTTTAAAAAAGGTCTCGCCACATTAAAAAAACAACAGTAGAATTGGGAAAACCCGGAAAGACCCTCGCGTTCAACATAGTGAATGTCGCGTTCAATATAGTAAATGAACGGAAATGGCCATTTGCTATGTACCGTTATATTTATTTGCATAGATGGATATGACATTTTGGATTTTTTAAATCAACACATTTATGATTATAAGTGATAAAATAAAATTATCTTTTGGAGGACGTTTCCAATTTATACATTTAATTTTTGGCCCGAATAGTCAAACGGCTTAGGAGCCTATAGCGAACAAACATATATATAAATATATATATATATATATAAACAAACATATAGACAAACTCACGGTAATTATATATGTTGATAAGTTGAGTTGATACGAAGTAATCATACCAACGGGGTAGTTAATATAATGTTTAAAAAATGTCCATAACATTTTTTACTCATATAATATTTAGTACCAGGTGACCGATCATTCGATCGGTAATAAAGAGCAGGCGCTTGTACCTTAACATCATGTGTATGTAAAACAACAGTGCATACATTTTAAAAATACTTCTTTACCAGACCAATAAATTGTATTTGTCTTTTTTCTTTTTTCTACTATGAATAACATGGGCTTTAAATTCTAACAGTCGAAGCAGATTTTTATTTGTGCAGTCTAATATCTAGATTTTGACCGATAACCCCCCCCCCCCCCCCAAAAAAAAAAAAAAAAAAAAAAACAACAACAGCTTAATCTCATTTTAAACCAAAAAAAACATGAAGGCTAGAGTTGTCAGTTTTAAATCCAACAGAAATATATGTCATTTATGTCATTAAATCGCCAGGCTACAACGAATACATAAAAGTACTGCGCGTTTGTTTATGTGCAAGTCTAAAAGAGACTCGGGAACTGCCCTTCTAAGCTCGCTCCAGAATTGAGTATAAAGTGGCGCTACTTTGCCATCAGTGCATTTTTAAATACGAGTTTCCGTCCTATCTCAAGGCACTAATCAGACCTTATGTCCCGCAAAGAACACTTTGTTCTACAAACTCATCGCTTCTGGAAGAGCCCCGTTTCTCTCTGACGACCGTTGGCCTTAGAGCCTTCTCAGTATCCGGTCCGAAAGTGTGGAATCAACTTCCCATTCAACTGAGGCGAACAAGCTCTACTGTTACTTTCAAAAAGAACTTAAAAACTCATTTTTTCAATATTTACCTTCGATAACATTTAACATGCTTTAGAAACTTACTGTCTTATTTATGGGTTAAGTCGGTTAATGCTACATTTATTTGTTTTGTCTTGTTTTTTATCATCAATTTAGCTCTGTCACCTGGCCTAGTGTAATATCCGTATTCTTAGTTGTATGTTAAACGCGCTCTGAGCTTACATTATGTTTGTTGGCAGCGCTTTACAAATATTATTATTATTATTATTTAAAAGACTGAAAATGAAAAGTTTAAATTTAAAATATCGTGAATTACGTTACAATTTTTAGTTCTTCTACCCCTTCCCCTATTGGTGTACGCTCGTTTGAATCTGTGGCGCCTTCACTGTGGAACGGCTTACCTGAGACACTGAAAAACTCTGTGTCAAAAAAGGCATTCAAGAAGAATTTGAAGACTTTTCTTTTCAACTAAATTGATCAAATACACATCCATTAGCAAAAAACTTGTTTGAAACTATTTTAAAATGTTATTGTCGTTTCGTGCCTCCATCGGCCGAAACCTTGTTTAAAACTATTTTAGAGCGTTATTGTCGTTTCGATTTTGTGAGCGCGCCGAGCATGCTTTTATTAGTATGGAGTGAGGCGCTATATAAATAACCAATCAATTAATTAATTATTTAACTTAAACAACTGTCAAACTTTCCTATAAAATTATGTCAATTTTTTCAACTCCCTCCCTCAACCCATTCAAGCTAACAATGAGTTACGGCCGGCAAATATGTTTGATAGGAATTAAAAAGGTCTACGAATAAATGTAAATCGGGTAAAAAAAATAGGCATAGTCTAACTGGAGAATCGAACCCGCTCGCACGCACAGCAGTCCTCTACGTTAACAACTTAGCTAGAGAAGGCACATGTCAGATGTGAAAAGCTATTAGACAGTATATAGGACTAGGCCTAAAAAAGTCAGTGACACAATAGGGATCCGTGGGGACACAAACACGATCTTTTTATATATAGAGATTTTCAATGTTTTCAATGTATTATTCCAAACATTGTTTTACGAAAAAAGTAAAAAAATATAGTTTGGTGTTAACATTATTTAATATCCTCCATTTGTGTTACTATTTATAATAAACTATCGCGGTAAAATATAATATTGATTAATTAAAACAATGGTATGATAAACATTTTTTTTTTAATTTTGAGCATTAAACTTAAATACTAAATAATTAAAGGTAAAATTATGTTATTCATTGAAAAGACTGCAAATGAAAAGATCATAATATATGTAGGCTTCGTTAGATAATGTGTTTAATTTCTCTCCCCCCCCCCCCCCCCCCCCCCCGCCCCTCAATAAAACTAACAGTATATTACACTTCTGACTATTGTTATAAGGAAAATACGAATATACTGAATTTACATCTTTTCTAGTTTACCAGATTTCAAATTGACAATGTTAACATATTCTAATATATCTTACTTTGGTAGGCCTTTTTAAGCAAATCATACACATTTTTAATGAAACATTAATTGAATTTTTAAAAAAGTGAATACTAAAACAGTGTTTATTATTTACAGTGTAGAGTATACTGCTACGTTGTATGCTATATACAGCGTAGTGTATACTGCTACAGTGAACACTATATACAGTGCAGTGTAATCTGCTACAGTGTACACTATATACAGCTATTCATTGTTTAAACACAAAAAAAGTTTTAGAGGTTGTTTTTTTTCAAAAAATGTCAGATAAAAGAAAGTTACAAATAGACCTTTAGTTTGGTGAAAGTTCTTCTAATTCTGTTATTATTTAAACGGCAAACTATTATCTCACTATTAGATAATTCGTAAATATGTATTTGTTTTCTTTTTTTTAAAATTTAATCTAAAATATATTGAAGTTTAATCTAAAATATATTGGTAGACGTTCAAATCTAAATAAGCCGCGAGGGCCGCATACTATCATTTGTCCGCCCGCGCGTTACCCACTGGCTGTAGTTTGGACACCCCTGCATTACATAAATTACACTTGGTCTTGCTTTAAATTATTTCTATCATCGGTGCGCAACAGTAGTTTAAACAAGAAATTAAACTTCTTTCTGCTGTAGTAAGCCTACGGGTATTCCCGAAACGTCATAACTGCGACGCAACAAAACACCGCTCTTGAAAGCCGCACTACATGTGGGTCGAGCAAGGGCATGTTTTCACGGCCAAAATCAATATCTACGATAAATCTAATGTGTATTTTTGTTTAACGTCCATTTCCGATTTTTATTTGTGGGGCCGAAAAGCTGTAGATTTTTTTTTAGGTGAAACAAGTAGTGCATTAAAACATGAAGATAATCGTTAGAGCGCTTTTGAAGAAAATTTCCAGACATATATACACATATATATATAGTACCAGGTGACCGATCATTCGATCGGTAATAAAGAGCAGGCGCTTGTACCTTAACATCATGTGTAAAACAACAGTGCATAAATTTTAAAAATACTTCTTTACCAGACCAATAAATTGTAGGCCAATTTGTCTTTTTCCTTTTTTCTACTATGAATAACATGGGCTTTAAATTCTAACAGTCGAAGCAGATTTTTATTTGTGCAGTCTAATATCTAGATTTTGCCCGATAACCCCCCCCCCCCCAAAAAAAAAAAAAAAAAAAAAAAGAAACAACAGCTTAATCTTATTTTAAACCAAAAAAAACATGTAGGCTAGAGTTGTCAGTTTAAATCCAACAGAAATATATGTCATTTATGTCAATAAATCGCCAGGCTACAACGAATACATAAAAGTACTGCGCGTTTGTTTATGTGCAAGTCTAAAAGAGACTCGGGAACTGCCCTTCTACGCTCGCTCCACTGGCTCCCCGTGAAAGCCAGAATTGAGTATAAAGTGGCGCTACTTTGCCATCAGTGCATTTTTAATAACGAGTTTCCGTCCTATCTCAAGGCACTAATCAGACCTTATGTCCCGCAAAGAACACTTCGTTCTGCAAACTCATCGCTTCTGGAAGAGCCCCGTTTCTCTCTGACGACCGTTGGCCTTAGAGCCTTCTCAGTATCCGGTCCGAAGGTGTGGAATCAACTTCCCATTCAACTGAAGCGAACAAGCTCTACTGTCAATATTTACCTTCGATAACATTTAACATGCTTTAGAAACTTACTGTCTTATTTATGGGTTCGGTCGGTTAATGCTACATTTATTTGTTTTGTCTTTTTTTTTATCATCAATTTTGCTCTGTCACCTGGCCTAGTGTAATATCCGTATTCTTAGTTGTATGTTAAACGCGCTCTGAGCTTACATTATGTTTGTTGGCAGCGCTATACAAATATTATTATTATTATTATTATTTAAAAGACTGAAAATGAAAAGTTTAAATTTAAAATATCGTGAATTACGTTACAATTTTTAGTTCTTCTACCCCTTCCCCTATTGGTGATTTGGTGTACGCTCGTTTGAATCTGTGGCGCCTTCACTGTGGAACGGCTTATCTGAGACACTGAAAAACTCTGTGTCAAAAAAGGCATTCAAGAAGAATTTGAAGACTTTTCTTTTCAACTAAATTGATCAAATACTCATCCATCAGCAAAAAACTTGTTTGAAACTATTTTAAAATGTTATTGTCGTTTCGTGCCTCCATCGGCCGAAACCTTGTTTAAAACTATTTTAGAGTGTTATTGTCGTTTCGATTTTGTGAGCGCGCTGAGCATGCTTTTATTAGCATGGAGTAAGGCGCTATATAAATGACCAATTAATTAATTAATTAATTAACTTTAACAACTGTCAAACTTTCCTATAACATTATGTCAATTTTTTTAACTCCCTCCCTCAACCCATTCAAGCTAACAATGAGTTACGGCCGGCAAATATGTTTGATAGGAATTAAAAAGGTCTACGAATAAATGTAAATCGGGTAAAAAAAATAGGCATAGTCTAACTGGAGAATCGAACCCGCTCGCACGCAGAGCAGTCCTCTACGTTAACAACTTAGCTAGAGAGGGCACATGTCAGATGTGAAAAGCTATTAGACAGTATATAGGACTAGGCCTAAACAAGTCAGTGACACAATAGGGATCCGTGGGGACACAAACACGATCTTTTTATATATAGAGATTTTCAATGTTTTCAATGTATTATTCCAAACATTGTTTGACGAAAAAAGTAAAAAAATATAGTTTGGTGTTAACATTATCTAATAACCTCCATTTGTGTTACTATTTAAAATAAACTATCGCGGCAAAATATAATATTGATTAATTAAAACAATGGTATGATAAACATTTTTTTTTTTATTTTGAGCATTAAACTTAAATACTAAATAATTAAAGGTAAAATTATGTTATTCATTGAAAAGACTGCAAATGAAAAGATCATAATATATGTAGGCTTCGTTAGATAATGTGTTTAATTTCTCTCCCCCCCCCCCCCCCCGCCCCTCAATAAAACTAACAGTATATTACACTTCTGACTATTGTTATAAGGAAAATACGAATATACTGAATTTACATCTTTTCTAGTTTACCAGATTTCAAATTGACAATGTTAACATATTCTAATATATCTTACTTTGGTAGGCCTTTTTAAGCAAATCATACACATTTTTAATGAAACATTAATTGAATTTTTAAAAAAGTGAATACTAAAACAGTGTTTATTATTTACAGTGTAGAGTATACTGCTACGTTGTATGCTATATACAGCGTAGTGTAT
The DNA here is from genome assembly GCA_949126835.1 of Anisus vortex. Classification (NCBI taxonomy): domain Eukaryota; kingdom Metazoa; phylum Mollusca; class Gastropoda; family Planorbidae; genus Anisus; species Anisus vortex. The sequence goes on from OX421508.1 coordinate 31,996,935, forward strand.
ACTGCTACAGTGAACACTATATACAGTGCAGTGTAATCTGCTACAGTGTACACTATATACAGCTATTCATTGTTTAAACACAAAAAAAGTTTTAGAGGTTGTTTTTTTTCAAAAAATGTCAGATAAAAGAAAGTTACAAATAGACCTTTAGTTTGGTGAAAGTTCTTCTAATTCTGTTATTATTTAAACGGCAAACTATTATCTCACTATTAGATAATTCGTAAATATGTATTTGTTTTCTTTTTTTTAAAATTTAATCTAAAATATATTGAAGTTTAATCTAAAATATATTGGTAGACGTTCAAATCTAAATAAGCCGCGAGGGCCGCATACTATCATTTGTCCGCCCGCGCGTTACCCACTGGCTGTAGTTTGGACACCCCTGCATTACATAAATTACACTTGGTCTTGCTTTAAATTATTTCTATCATCGGTGCGCAACAGTAGTTTAAACAAGAAATTAAACTTCTTTCTGCTGTAGTAAGCCTACGGGTATTCCCGAAACGTCATAACTGCGACGCAACAAAACACCGCTCTTGAAAGCCGCACTACATGTGGGTCGAGCAAGGGCATGTTTTCACGGCCAAAATCAATATCTACGATAAATCTAATGTGTATTTTTGTTTAACGTCCATTTCCGATTTTTATTTGTGGGGCCGAAAAGCTGTAGATTTTTTTTTAGGTGAAACAAGTAGTGCATTAAAACATGAAGATAATCGTTAGAGCGCTTTTGAAGAAAATTTCCAGACATATATACACATATATATATAGTACCAGGTGACCGATCATTCGATCGGTAATAAAGAGCAGGCGCTTGTACCTTAACATCATGTGTAAAACAACAGTGCATAAATTTTAAAAATACTTCTTTACCAGACCAATAAATTGTAGGCCAATATGTCTTTTTCCTTTTTTCTACTATGAATAACATGGGCTTTAAATTCTAACAGTCGAAGCAGATTTTTATTTGTGCAGTCTAATATCTAGATTTTGCCCGATAACCCCCCCCCCCCCAAAAAAAAAAAAAAAAAAAAAAAAAGAAACAACAGCTTAATCTTATTTTAAACCAAAAAAAACATGTAGGCTAGAGTTGTCAGTTTAAATCCAACAGAAATATATGTCATTTATGTCAATAAATCGCCAGGCTACAACGAATACATAAAAGTACTGCGCGTTTGTTTATGTGCAAGTCTAAAAGAGACTCGGGAACTGCCCTTCTACGCTCGCTCCACTGGCTCCCCGTGAAAGCCAGAATTGAGTATAAAGTGGCGCTACTTTGCCATCAGTGCATTTTTAATAACGAGTTTCCGTCCTATCTCAAGGCACTAATCAGACCTTATGTCCCGCAAAGAACACTTCGTTCTGCAAACTCATCGCTTCTGGAAGAGCCCCGTTTCTCTCTGACGACCGTTGGCCTTAGAGCCTTCTCAGTATCCGGTCCGAAGGTGTGGAATCAACTTCCCATTCAACTGAAGCGAACAAGCTCTACTGTCAATATTTACCTTCGATAACATTTAACATGCTTTAGAAACTTACTGTCTTATTTATGGGTTCGGTCGGTTAATGCTACATTTATTTGTTTTGTCTTTTTTTTTATCATCAATTTTGCTCTGTCACCTGGCCTAGTGTAATATCCGTATTCTTAGTTGTATGTTAAACGCGCCTTGAGCTTACATTATGTTTGTTGGCAGCGCTATACAAATATTATTATTATTATTATTATTTAAAAGACTGAAAATGAAAAGTTTAAATTTAAAATATCGTGAATTACGTTACAATTTTTAGTTCTTCTACCCCTTCCCCTATTGGTGATTTGGTGTACGCTCGTTTGAATCTGTGGCGCCTTCACTGTGGAACGGCTTATCTGAGACACTGAAAAACTCTGTGTCAAAAAAGGCATTCAAGAAGAATTTGAAGACTTTTCTTTTCAACTAAATTGATCAAATACTCATCCATCAGCAAAAAACTTGTTTGAAACTATTTTAAAATGTTATTGTCGTTTCGTGCCTCCATCGGCCGAAACCTTGTTTAAAACTATTTTAGAGTGTTATTGTCGTTTCGATTTTGTGAGCGCGCTGAGCATGCTTTTATTAGCATGGAGTAAGGCGCTATATAAATGACCAATTAATTAATTAATTAATTAACTTTAACAACTGTCAAACTTTCCTATAACATTATGTCAATTTTTTTAACTCCCTCCCTCAACCCATTCAAGCTAACAATGAGTTACGGCCGGCAAATATGTTTGATAGGAATTAAAAAGGTCTACGAATAAATGTAAATCGGGTAAAAAAAATAGGCATAGTCTAACTGGAGAATCGAACCCGCTCGCACGCACAGCAGTCCTCTACGTTAACAACTTAGCTAGAGAGGGCACATGTCAGATGTGAAAAGCTATTAGACAGTATATAGGACTAGGCCTAAACAAGTCAGTGACACAATAGGGATCCGTGGGGACACAAACACGATCTTTTTATATATAGAGATTTTCAATGTTTTCAATGTATTATTCCAAACATTGTTTGACGAAAAAAGTAAAAAAATATAGTTTGGTGTTAACATTATCTAATAACCTCCATTTGTGTTACTATTTAAAATAAACTATCGCGGCAAAATATAATATTGATTAATTAAAACAATGGTATGATAAACATTTTTTTTATATTTTGAGCATTAAACTTAAATACTAAATAATTAAAGGTGAAATTATGTTATTCATTGAAAAGACTGCAAATGAAAAGATCATAATATATATAGGCTTCGTTAGATGGTTTGTTTAATTTCTCCCCCCCCCCCCCCCCCGCCCCTCAATAAAACTAACAGTATATTACACTTCTGACTATTGTTATAAGGAAAATACGAATATACTGAATTTACATCTTTTCTAGTTTACCAGATTTCGAATTGACAATGTTAACATATTCTAATATTTCTTACTTTGGTAGGCCTTTATAAGCAAATCATGCATATTTTTAATGAAACATTCATTGAATTTTTAAAAAAAGTGGATACTAATACAGTGTTTATTATTTACAGTGTAGAGTATACTGCTACATTGTATGCTATATACAGCGTAGTGTATACTGCTACAGTGAACACTATATACAGTGCAGTGTAATCTGCTACAGTGTACACTATATACAGCTATTCATTGTTTAAACACAAAAAAAGTTTTAGAGGTGTTTTTTTTTCAAAAAATGTCAGATAAAAGAAAGTTAAAAATAGACCTTTAGTTTGGTGAAACTTCCTCTAATTCTGTTATTATTTAAACGGCAAACTATTATCTGACTATTAGATAATTCGTAAATATGTATTTGTTTTTCTTTTTTTTTTAATTTAATCTAAAATATATTGAAGTTTAATCTAAAATATATTGAAGACGTTCTAATCTAAATAAGCCGCGAGGGCCGCATACTATCATTTGTCCGCCCGCGCGTTACCCACTGGCTGTAGTTTGGACACCCCTACGTTACATAAATTACACTTGGTCTTGCTTTAAATTATTTCTATCATCGGTGCGCAACAGTAGTTTAAACAAGAAATTAAACTTATTTCTGCTGTAGTAAGCCTACGGGTATTCCCGAAACGTCATAACTGCGACGCAACAAAACACCACTCTTGAACACCGCACTACACGTGGGTCGAGCAATGGCATGTTTTCACGGCCAAAATTAATTATCTACGATAAATCTAAAGCGTATTTTTGTCTAACGTTCATTTCCGATTTTTATTTGTGTGGCCGAAAAGGTGTAGATTTTTTTTTAGGGGAAACAAGTCGTGCATTAAAACATGAAGATAATCGTTAGAGCGCTTTTGAAGAAAATTTCCATATATATATATATATATATCCTATACTATAATACGAGTTAAAATTGTATGTATATATATATATATATATATATATATCTGGAAATTTTCTTCAAAAGTCTCTTATATTTATTAAATTGATAAAAACTAAATATGTTTTAGAATTACTAATATTTATATTAAATTATAGAAGATGAGCATAAAAAGTCTTAAACTTAATTAGTCTGTACCAATAATTAATGAGTGAAGGCTAATTTATAATGGCAGATACATATTTAGTCATTTCTGAGTAGTGAATTGTAAAAGACCTCTTTGAATGCTTAACACATCTTTCATGTGCAAAAAATACTATTCACACGTGTAAGTTGAACCAAAAGCTGAAATTAGAGCGAATGCCCGACAGTTGTGAATAGCAGATGACTTTCCTTAGCAGTTTCCATTCAAATTCTCCAGCAAATTGGCACATTTTGATGTCCATTTTTTAAATGTTTAAAATTAAACTAGCTGCGTTTTGAAATCGCCAATAACAATGCATTAAAAAAAGATCTACATCTAAGAAGTTTGTAGTAAGATCAAGCCCGTTAGGCTTGATGCGGTATGAAAAAATGAGCCCATGAATTGGAAAGTCTTGTGTTTGTTTAGAAAACTCCGCTTTGAGTGCTTCAATGTACTTCTGATTTCTGAAAAAGCTCAACTATCTATAGGGCCTACATGCCTTTATAAAGGGACGTACATATAGTTAAATTTTTGAAATTCATTTCACTCAAGATATATGGAAATTCATTCTAGTGGTCTAACAGTTCAAGTGCTGTTTGACCCTGTCCTTATAAATGCGTTCAACTCACTGATATGTGTCGCTGTGTCATTCAGAAACATCGGCTTCAACAGTCATTTTTCCTCATTAAGATCCGGGAAATGTTGTAGTTTTTTTTCTCAACAATATAAAATATTATAAAACAACTCTTGGATTTCAGTCGCGTGCCATTCAAAATCGCTCAGCGTGCCCAGTTTGGCATGCGTGCCCTAGGTTGCCGATCCCCTGGCTTATAGCTTATCGCTCAGAGTGTTGGTGACTCCCCAGGTGTCTGAGCCGTAGAGAAGCACTGACCTTACGTTGTTGTTGAAGATTCGTAATTTACATCGTTTGAGACAAGCTTTGAATCTATAAGACTACACTCACACCCACGGAAATCGGATCCAATTATCATTCAAGCAGTGGAGAGGCGACTGTAAAGAACCAAGAAATCTTTTAAAACAATTTCACTGATTTTGGACAGTTTTCTAGCGCAATTGTATATTCAAATGATTATTTTGTTCCATCTAAAGAACAATAACTGCGAAATAGATTTGTTTCACTTCGTTTTAAAAACCATTATTTGAATAAAACTTGTATAACCCTGGCAGGTGAACAGTATTTCGGAACGCTCCCCTCTCATCAGTTACCCTGTCCCCCTCACCCCCCCCCCCCCCCCCCAGGCTAGCAAGCGCCCATCCCACTGACTTACGAAGTGGGATTGTCCCCACGACCACGCATGAGTGTAGTCTATTCATTGCGCGATCTTGACTGTCGACATTAGAATAATAATTTAAACAAACTTTAGCGGAATTCAAAAGATCCTAATCCAATGGTCGAGTAGTACGCACGTAGGTACTTAGAACATACTTCCGATACCTGTGTTATTTAAATACATGTGAATTGTATGATTAAAATAGAATCAGGAAAGTCACTTTTTAAAAGATAAATAGTTGAATAGAGAGAGACACTACTGTACTCATGGGCCTTAAAGATGGCGAACTTTGTAAACAACCAATGCGCTCCTATTAAGAGTACACCGGCTGGCTAATGCATTGGGGACGTCCCCCATATTTGCTATTGAAGACCATTTCACGTGCAAGAGCGCACTGACATTCGGCGGGGAGGAAGGAATAGGCGCAACAGCACCCGCCTCGTCAAGCCCGGTGTCTAGTCTGATATTTGTACTACTGGGCGAAAGGACGGGTCTAGGACAGGGGTCAGCAAGCTTTAGAAATTAGTGTTGCCAAAGTAGGATTTCTAATTCATTCAGCGTGCCAACAGCCTAAAAGCCATCCTGCTCCAGCAGTCAATGTCTTGTAGATGAGACTTGATTAGCCTTTTCGTGTGGTCTTCTGAGTGTCATTGAAAATCGCTCTGCATGGTGAGTCTGGCACGCTTGCCGCAGGTTGCCGACCCTTGGTCTGGCATTTGAGACTTGGTCTAGGTCTTACGTTACACCATGTAGTTAAGGCTCTTCTAGTGCGATATATAGATAGATAGATAGATAGATAGATAGATAGATAGATAGATAGATAGATAGATAGATAGATAGATAGATAGATAGATAGATAGATAGATAGATAGATAGATAGATAGATAGATAGATAGATAGATAGATAGATAGATAGATAGATAGATAGATATATAGATAGATAGATAGATAGATAGATAGATAGATAGATAGATAGATAGATAGATAGATAGATAGATAGATAGATAGATAGATAGATAGATAGATAGATAGATAGATAGATAGATAGATAGATAGATAGATAGATAGATAGATAGATAGATAGATAGATAGATAGATAGATAGATAGATAGATAGATAGATAGATAGATAGATAGATAGATAGATAGATAGATAGATAGATAGATAGATAGATAGATAGATAGATAGATCGATAGATAGATCGATAGATAGATCGATAGATAGATAGATAGATAGATAGATAAATAGATAGATAGATCGATACATAGATGTAAAAATAGAAATAGAGATAGAGATTTTGAGATAGAGTAATCTAGAGATTGTGGAACTGATTGTCGACTTCAGAAAATAAAAGCAACAAATTGAAGATATGAAAATAAATGACATATCAATACATCAAGTCGATACCTACAAATATCTTGGTATCACCATAAACAACAAACTTTTGTGGGACGACCACCTTGAAGTTCTAGCAAAGAAAGTTAGATAAAGACTCTGTTCTCTGTATACATTAAACAAGTTTGGCATAAACAAAAACATTATAAATCACTTTTACAATGCAGCTATAGAAAAACGTGTTAACGTATGCAATAACTTGCTGATTTGAAAAGTCGCGTAGAGACAAAACAAGCGCTGCAGGCCCAGTCGCACGATAAAGGTTGCAAGACACGCACTTTCGCACTAGGTGATAAAGTTTATACTCATAGTGGTGGTTCTAGAGTCGAGTGGTTGCCGGGGACCGTAGAGTCAGTGACCGGTCCGCTCTCTTATGCCATCAAACTGACAGATGGAAGAACGGTAAAGAGACATGTAGGCCATATTCGTAATAGGTATGCGGACATTCCGGATCTTGATCTTACAGAAAAGGTTCATCACAACCAGTTCATCTTCAAGAGACAATGTAGAGCCTGAGTTTCAGACAGAAAAACCGGAGGAAATAGTGAACATTCCAGCAACGGAAGCTCCGCCATTAAATCAGTCGGTCTCTCATGCAGCCCTGGTACCTCGGGTTTCAGACATACCAATACCATCACTGGAAAATCAGATATCACCTGTATCCCCAGTACCTCGAACATCAGGTCGTAATAGGCGTGTTCCAGAACGATTTGGATCTTGGGCCACCTAGAAATTAAAGGAGGAGGAATGTTGCAACCATTATGTCTATTTGTTGTGTTGTTTTCCATTGTGTGAACTGTGAGAGTGCTGCCCCTTTTGTTGTTTACCCATAATCCCCTAGTATGTTAGCGACGTCCTTGTTCTACCATTTTGAATGTACTAGTCTTCATTACATAATAAAGTCTGAGTACAATTATACACTGTGTCTTTACATTTCTCGATTTATTACACATGTCATCAAATTTGAAGCGCCGTTTGGGTAGTTTTATAGAAAGAGCATCAAAAGTCACACACATGACCCTGCCTTTCCTGGATGAACCATTTCAATACTATGACTCTGAAAAGTGGACATTAATTCTCAAAGATAACTTCATCCACTTTACAACAACTATGTAAAATTAACACGTAGTGTCCGACTACTGTCTAGCAGAGCCCAAACTGTAATGTACAAGAACTCGTTTGTTCCTTATTCTGTGAGACTATATCAACGCTGCTCCTGACTAAAGCATAATCAAGATCCAGATGTTTGTTTTGCAGATTTGAAGATGACTAGTTGTATGTGTGTGTGGGTGTGTTGTATTTGTTTTGGTTGTTGTGCTTGTGTTCTTGTAATACTGCAATGTAATCAAACCACATTTCCTTTTAAAATGTATTAAGATATCTTATCTTAAAGCGATAGATAGAGAGAAATAGATGGTTAAAGAGAAAGAGCAATTGAGATATAGAGGGATAGAGAGATAGGAAGATAGAAAGATAGAGATATAGATATCAATAGATAGACAGATCAGTGCCGTTGCAAAGGATTTGGGGGCCCGGGTGGCTTGGCTTCTTTAGGGGCCCCTGAATTTTGACATTCGACATTATGACATGAGAAAAAATAATTCGGACACTCCTTTGGGGGACGCCCTCAAGTAAGGGCCCGGGGGGAATTTTAGAATTTGGCCCCCCTCCCCTATCTACGCCACTGGACAGGTAGAGAGATAGAGATAGATAGAGATTGATGGATACATTCAATACATATTCCATCTTTGTCATCTCCAGAGTTTTCACCAACAACATGTACGCCCTGCGTATCGGCGACCTGCTCATTTACGACCAGACGCTGGTCATGTCGCAGAGGACAATCTCCTGGGAGGAGAGCACGACCAGCAGCGAGACAACTTCGCCCTCAACGCCCACTACGGCACAACCCACCACAACCCAAGGTAAGTTCACCAACACGGCTCTGAGAAACATAGGTTTGTGGGTTGAAATCTCAGGTTGAAACCTGCGACATTGACATCCGTGTTTTAGAGATTAGGTTGAGCCGAATTATTCACCTTATCTTATATTTATATATTGTGACGCTCCTTTTATAAAGAAGATTATTGCGTCCTACGCTCATCCTTGGATCGAGTCTAGTCTTGCATCTTTATTAATGTTTTAAAGGATGTAAAGTTATTGGTTTTCCTTGTTTGTTCAGGTAACCCATCCCATGCCCGAATGCCACTCGGGAAGAAAAAGTATTTCAATGGATTTGTTATCGCATAAGGGATAAGGAAAGTGTTTTTTGTCTTTTTGTTTATCTGAGCAATGCAACAATGCATATTGTTTTATGCCAGTTGTCCTTTTTTTTATAGGACAATTAATTTAATTATGTAGTAAGATCAAGGAAAAAACAAAGGAGATTTATAGAGAAATCTTTTAAAGAGTTTGATATTTAATACAAAATTTAATACAAAATAAACGTGTTAGTGATTATCATCCTTTTTTTTTGAATTGATATCAAATAGTAACAAATACAATATTGTATTACTTAACGTGCACATCTATGGTAATTTATTGTCCAAACACTATCATTTGGTAATCAAATTGCGGATCTAATAATTGATTAAGTTAACTTTATTACATCTCAGATTAACCGAGATGTCCACAAAATTCAGTTACGTAGAGTTATAACACTAATAGATACCCTTAATTGGAATTGATATGTTGTAGTCATAAAACCTGGGTAGTTAATGTAATGTTTAAAAATACTCATTTAAATAACTTAGTCATCTTATATTTATATAATTTTCACAGTCTTTTTACAGTTTGATCAGTTCAAAGTTATACATTTTAAGCCATTTTTTTTAAAGAAAATAAAAAAACCTTTTTAGAAAAATTAGCGCCAATAAAATGGATTAATTATCTCCCTTTAATTAAAAAAACGTTTCCACATTTGATTCAATAGTAATGCCAATCAAGTTATGTTTTGTAATCTAAACAATATTACCGACTAATTATTATTTCTTGAAATAAATCCAACATTATGGTATTCATTACAAGATTTAATTATAAGAGGATTAAAATAAATTACGTTAAACAGTTGTAAATAAACCTTTCCTGCATTAATTGTGTATCCATTAAGAAGTTAATCTTTTAAACATCAATAATTACACAAATTACATAATATAGTGCTATTAAATAACTCTCTTATATTTATAAAAAAAAATAATACAAAAAAATTAGTTTAAGAATTACTTATATTTATGTTTAATTTAACAAAATGAGTATAAAAACTATTTTAAATGTAATTAGCCTGTATCAATTAATGAGCGCCTTGTCTTGAATCATCATCATCATCAATCCCTTGACCGTTGTGGTCTTAGGGGGAACGAATGGACACCTTAGCAGTCATCTTTCTCTATTTTTTTTGCCTATCTTGAGTCAACTGCAGCCGTGTCCAATACTTTATGTCTCCGCTGACGGCCTCTCCGACGTCCACCTTCTACAGTGCCCTGGAGGATTGTTTTTGGCAGGTTATCGTGCCGCAGCACATGACCGAACCGTGTTAGTTTGCGCCGTTTGACTGTTGTCATAATGTTTTCTTGAGGGCCTGCAATTGAGGATATTCTGTCCCAGACATACTCATTAGTCTTAGATTGCCAATCCCTGGATTACACAACAATAACACTACCCCCCGCCCCCCCCCCAGCCCATATAATTATGCCAATAATTGTTTACTGCCCCCCCCCTCCTCCCATATTAACTTAACACAATTTTATACGCTGGCTTTGAAAAGACTTTTATAATCAATATTAATAAATGTATACATTTTAAACCTGTATATCAAATTCCAAATGGACAATAAGAGGTGGTAAAAAGTGCCTTCAATCTGAGTATTTAAAAAAAAAATCTTTTTGTCTTATTTTCTAAAAAACAATCTAGATTTATTTTACATTTCACTCTTGATAATATGATACAATGCTAGTTGTTCAGTAGTTTCGGGGAATTTGTGAATCAATATGTGAACCAGTTTGTGTACCAATATGTGAACCAGTTTGTGAACCAATATGTGAACCAGTTTGTGAATTAATATGTGAACCAGTTTGTGAACCAATATGTGAACCAGTTTGTGAACCAATATGTGAACCAATTTGTGAACCAATATGTGAACCAGTTTGTGAACCAATATGTGAACCAATATGTGAACCAATATGTGAACCAGTTTGTGAATTAGTCTTCTATTTCCACCGTACGTTTAATATTCCCTCTTGCACAAATCCCACTCCCCCTGCACTTTATACATAGCCAGTAGTTGCCTTCCATATCCCCCTACTTCTCATACCTTTCACTATTTCACTATTTGCCACCCACACGCTGATAATTATACATTTTAACCTCAAGCAACATTTTCCAGAAAATTTGAAATAAAAAAAATATTTGAAATTATAAAAAAAACATATATTTTATTGTCCTAATTTTAACGTGTTTGCAAAAAAAAAAAAATATAAAAATGTGTATATATTATATCACTTTATATATCGGAATAAACCTTCTTTTGCCAGTATCCACCCCCACCCCCCACATTGACCTTTGCACTCCTCCTCCCTTGTACCCTTTTGTTATTATATCATTCAGATCAGAGAGGGTAGACCTTGACCTTTGGGCCACCAAGTATCAGCATAGTCTAGGTCTATTATTACATTTAGGGGGGCGAGTGAATGTGTGTCATACAAATGCAAGACTAATTTCCATTTTTTTTTCTATTCAATTTATTATAGAAACAATAACGTTGTTGACACCAACCTTTCTTGACCCCCCCCCCTCCTCCCATGTCAACAATTGTCAAAGTTTTTCAAACCCATTTAACCCCTATAGTCTATTTGGTAAGTAATTGCATTAGAGATATTTGTTTGTTTAAAAGTTGACACTTTAAACATGATTTATTTAAAGAAACTTTAGTGGAAATTCAAAGTAAGTTTTAATGTGTTTTAATAACGACAAACGCTCTAAGCTTTTATTTTCTTTTCTGGGTGATTCCTGTGGCTTTTTTTTAAAACCGATGTTCAACAACACTGAGAAAATAAAAAAGAAAATACATTTGTCTGGCATTGATAGCTAAAGAGCAAACAGCCCTGGACAAAGAAGAAGAATAGAAGATAAACCTGTTGTCGATGATGATGTTGTGTCCATCGGTTTCGGTGTAGACCATCCTCTGACAGAGCCCTAGTTGCTTGTGGGTCCGGAGATGACTGATGAGGCCTATTCTTGCCCGAAAGTGTTGATGGCCAGGTGGTAGCGGAGCTGACTTCGATGGATCTTCTGAGGTGTCTCTTTTCAACTGCGACTCTTCGCCTTTTATCTTCATGGACTGCTGGTCCGGTGAAGGTTATATTGCGCCAAGAGGATCGGTCCTCGGCCAGGCTTTGTCGATGATATGCTGAAAGTGAATACCTTGAGTGATAACTAATTCTTTAAAAATAATCTGTATTTTATATAAATAAGATTATTGCGTCCTACGCTCATCCTCGGTCCAAGTCTAGTCTGCATGTTTATTAATGTTTTAAATGATGTTGATACTGGTTTTCCTGGTTTGTTCAGGCAACCCATTCCAAATCCGAATTCCACTCGGAAAGAAAGAGTACTTATATGCATTAGTTCTTCGGAGATATGCTGCTTCTGCTTGTTTTCCAGAGACAGTACAGTTTTAAAACACTTTTTTTGTTTTTTTTAATTTATTTCCAGAAGTTGATCCTTGTCAGATGGCCATTGACTCAGACTACGTGCGTCATCCTTACCTGTGTGACAGGTTTTACCAGTGTATCGGCGGCAGTGCCATCGTCATTCCTTGCAAGCAGGGCTCTGTATTCGACGGGTCCACCTGCGTCCCTGCTCCCCCGGGATTCGTCTGCAACAGGCAATAGTCAGCATCGTCAACGACAAAAAAGTTTGAATTTTGAATCCAAACTGTCCAAGCGGGTTATCGTTCTTGGTTCTGTTTTCCTGTTTTTCTATTATAACTTAAATATCTTTTACAAACTTTAAATGTGCTTTTAAATCATACAATAAAAAAGGAATGATTGATTGAATGAAAAAATGACAAACCATTTATTCTTACTGAACAAGAAAGATTGTTAGAATTACAAAGTCATTTAAAAACGCATGTTATAAATTAAAAGCGATATCAATAATTTATTGAAAAAATCACGAAATAAACAAGGGCAGACAACTATAATAATATCTACTCAGGGTAAGACAAGTATAGATGGCGCTACAACACAACATTGGAATCACATGTTAATAAAGATTTTTTTGTTCAAATTTACGAATAAAATTGAGTTGAAAAATTTTTTTACACAAGATTATCGACAATATTAACACAGATGATTTAAAAATCAAGCATTTTGTACAAGCAAAGATAAAAACATTACAACATTTTTTTATTGTTTTTGTGTAAATATATTATACACTTGATTTAACAAAAAAAATCTCTTTTCTGATATTGATTTTACGAGACATTATATAGCAACGCTCCTTTTATTCTACAATATTTACCATCCACTGGTGCAAAGGACAAAGAGGCACTACGGGGGTGCGCGTACCTCTTTTTAGGCGGTTGGGGCTTGGGCGTCAATGAAGACTAAAAATAACCCAAAAACTAAAATAAAATTTCATATGGTTATAATAACGAAACAGGAAGTTAAAAAATATATAAATCAAATTCAACCCGCTTATCGGTGATGGGAAAAAGATAATCTGGTTTTAGGGACCCACTGAAATAGTTAATCCTATTTTTTTTTCAACCTTAGCCCTTTTATCGACCAGATCAAACGTGTCACAATGTTGCTCTATACTGCTGCATTGATTTTAGAGAAGCATGACACGTGACGTCGCGCTATAAATAGAAATAAATATAAAACCCAAATCATCATATGGGGCACAGTTTCCGCAAGTTCTGGGTTCGAATCCTGGTGCAGGTTAGGACTTTTTTTCCCGGGACCTGGAGATGCCCCTGAGTCTACCCAGCTCTGTTGGGGTAAATTAAAGGCGGCTGGGCAATGTGCTGGCCCACACATCCCCTAGTACGCTATGGCCACAGAAACTGGTAAACGCTGTTTCACCAGCCATGTGATCAGTTTGGTCCAAAGGGTACTTTACTAGATCATCATAGTAATTGGGGATTGAACCGAAGTAAAAAGAAGTGAATGTTCACAGCCAACAAATAAAACACCGTTAGTAAAATGTTGCAAATAGAGAAACTTCGCCATGCAAGAAAATTACAGAGAAAATTACGTGATACAAAAGACAATATAACTCTGACTTAGTAATAATGAACATGACTATTATAAATATTCACAACGACATAGAGATAAAAAAAAGAACTGTTCTTATTTTCTTATTTCATATTATAGGAAAAATTCGTATCGTGTGGCATTTGAGCGCGGAATGGGCAAAGCAAGTCAAGAACAACATATAACTTTTAAATCGATCTCATTTGCATAATTACACTTAAAAGCAGCCCTTAAGGGTAGGGCGCAAATTATCTTCTATATAGAAAGGGCGTCTTCTGTAACCTTTAAGATAAACAAAACATACTCGGTCTCCGAAAATATGGGCCATCAGATAAAACAAATTTGTCACGCATGAGTCATGAATAATTTTTTCGGGGATTAAAAAGGAGTAAAATATTGAATTAAAGGACAAAACAATTTAATAATAATAATAATGATAATAATAATAATAAAGATTATTGTATTGTATGGAATTGTCGATTCAAACCGGTAGTAAATATAATTGTTATTAGAAATCACCGTTACATTACAATACAATTATTGAAATACAGAGAGAATGAAAAACGTATGTGGCTTTCTGATCATATCACATCATGAGCATTGCAGGCTTATGACATAAAATTAGTTGAGATATATCATATATACACTTAATTATGCATATATATTAAATATTATAAAATATATTTTATATTAAATATTTAATGAATATTGGCGAGCATTCAAGATTGTGAGTCACATGATCACAGCGATGATAAATAAATTTAAAAATAAACTTAGACCTAGGACACCAATGTCTCTTTTAGAACAAACGAGTTGGAAGACAAAGATTAACTTGCATATAATTCGGGGCAGCAAAATGTCTAGGAACGGACGTTGTGACGTTTTAAAGTGGTCGCCAGAATCAGCAAGGCAATACTCAGGCCGATATGGAGAACTTCTCGACGTAGCCTCCAGACAAAATAAATAGATTCAAAATTTAATGTTCTCAGCGTTCTTTTTTTGTGTGTATGAACCAAGGCGGTAGATGATGTTGATGTGCGTGGCGCCTCCGTTGTGGTAGAAGAAGTTGTACCAGACTGTTGGAAGACTACAACATCCATTGAAAGAAAATAGCAACTGGCTGTGGTCCAGATACAAATGGACGCGTATTCTCAAGATCTTCCGGCCCGAACAAGATTTATATCGAAGATCTGGAAAGAATAACAGGCGTCACGAAAAGATAACGCTGTTTGGACACGTCGGCAGAATGTCGTCTGATTGACCCCACCCCCTCACCAAATAGCAAGGCTAAGATGGACGCCTCGAGGGTCCAAAAGTCCAAAAAGAAAGTCCAAAGGAAATGGATGGTGAATAGTTTAAGGACGATCTAAAGTCTGGAGGTCTAAAGATGGTCACATACGTTCGTGCCACAGCGAACAACGCCTAATAGAGATTTCTGGCTCATGTCTCAAGCGCAAGTCGTAATGGATTGAGTAAAGAAAGCGTTGACTTAGTGATCTCAGAGGCCTTTTGTTCTAATTTAAAAACAATATAAATTACTTAAGTATACAGTCTGTTCACCGAAATTGACCATAGGACGCAATAATCTTCTTTATAGAAGGAGCTTCTGTAATGTATAAGATAAGATTGGATTTTTTTTTTTTATAAAAAATTGTAACATTTTATTGTCAATGTCAAGCTTGTAATAAAAAAAGCAATGAATGGAGCCATCATTTGATTATGACACAAGTGTGGTTTGAAAATACACAAACGCGTTTTTCAAAAATATAACACAATGATATTTTTAAATGTACATCAAATTAAATAGAGTCAACATCAAAATGTCAAAAGAAGACAAAAAAAATGAATTCTTGTAAAAATGTATGGCAGAAACTGATAAAAGCATAACAGATAACAATTGTTGATAATCGCATTGATTTTTTGCCCGTATCTCATTTGATATTTTCCCACTCCTCAATAAGCATGCTTCTCAAAAATGTTAGCTTAAATAGCACGCTTTTAGTGCGGAATAGATGGTTCATCGCCATTTGAATATGATAAGATCATTGAGTATGGATTAGTATTGGCGTATAGTGTTGGCGAAAAACATTCGAAAAGTAGATGAGAATCAATGGATGAGACGAAAATGGTTGAACAAGTTTCCAACCTTAACTTAATGAAAGATTTGTCAATCTGGAGACACTGGCAATCAAAACAAAAGAAAAGCGCTCAACCGTCATCGGAGTCTGCACCAATGACAGGAGCGCAGCGGTACGACTCGCTCCTGGTGACGCAGTTGAGCACCTTCTGATCCCACACCATGGAGTTGTTGCAGGAGGACACGACCGCCTTGCCGTACTCGCAGACGATGTACTGAGAGCAGTTCATGGGGTTGACGTAGTAGCCCCCGTTCAGGTTGCTGCAGGGCCTGGGCACGCAGGGGCTGTCCCTCTCGGGCAGGACGCACTGGATGACCGTTTTGTCGAAGATCAGCCCCGGGGGACAAGGGCGCGTCTTGGGCTGGTCAAACTCGCACTGGATGTAATCCGTGCAGCTGTACGGGTGAGCCTGGATGTCTTGCTGGGGATTGGCCTGACAGATCTTGTTGACATCTGAAAAAAATAATTTTGAAAATGTGTGTCTCTCTTAAAGTATTACAAATGCACAATCTATAGAGAGCATTACGGTATTGCTCTCTAGGCATATCCGTAGTTTCTTACTGGTCTTGCATTTTGATAAGGGTTTTAACTAAACTTATTTTCAGTTCCTTGTTTAAGTGACTAGTTCGGCAACCCATTCCAAGTCGAAGTGTCTGTCACCCTACAAATAAAGTTGTGAAACGGATGAATGGAATACGCGAGATATAGTACTAAGCTCACATTTTAACGCTATGATCTTTATAAAGCCAATATTTAAGCGGTGGAGAGTAAAAAAAATAATAATTTTATATCAATATGTTTGGCAGGGAGTAAGGCTTTGTTTTTCGTATTCCCCCGTTCACTATTACATTTATCTTTTAGCAACTTATCTTTTACATGTTAGCAAGAATTTCGCTTGACTTTTACAGTAAAAATTAGACTGTTCGATTTAATATTTGCCATTAAAGTGGACTGGCTACAACACGTTCTTTTAATTTTTAAACAAAGAACAGTATAACGATTGAGTAAATGGATCTCGACTACTTGTTCTAACCAGTCTGCGGGGCTGTTGGTTCTTTTTGGCGGCCAATGCCAGACACACATGTCTATAGTTTGTCTTTTCGTTGACCATTATGTGTTGTTATAGAAGAGTATGTGTTGTTACTGCTAGGTCTATTGAGCAATAATGTATGTCTGAGATCGATTAGCTTAGAACTTGACAGTAGGATGTTGTCTACTGTTTCGCGTGGGTAAAGGGCAATATTTGCAATTTGGTTTGTGTTGGGTTTATTTTGTGTAGTTGAGTGCTAAATGTCCTATTCTTAATTTCTTTGCAAGGGGAGATACTCTGTGTACGTAAAGGGGGACTAACTTCACCCCCAATCTTTTGCCTTGTAGTCTGCCCCTGCTCACCTTGCGTAGAGAGAGTGACTACTGATGTTGTCAGTGTTGCTGTCGCGGAGGATCCTTCCGCTAATGGCCGCGTTGTCGTACTGGTAGCCGCAGCAGTGGTAGTCGGGTTAGATATGGATGTCGTCGTAGTTTGGCTGGTTGTGCTGGTTTCCGTGGTCGTGGAAGCCGTGCTAGCAGCTGATGTCGTCGTAGTTGGGCTAGTTGCCGGTGTCGTTGGGCTAGTTGCTGTTGTCGTTGTGCTCACTGTTTCGGTTGTTGTGCTGCTCACTTCCCGAACGTAAGCTACCTCAGCCAGGGATGGGGTTTCTCGCAATGAGATCTCACTATGGACTGAGGCGTTGGATGATGTTGATGTACGTGGCGCCTCCGTTGTGGTAGAAGAAGTTGTACCAGACTTTGTCGTCTCAGTTGGCGACTTTATGTCAGCAGGGGCTGGGGAAGAATATATGTACCTATAGGATTCTATAGGACACATGTTAATCTATACATCTATTAATTTACCTATTTATATATTTATCTATACAAAACGTCTTCATCCTTTGACCTATAATTTTATCTATATACAAGCTAAAATAAATATTGTAATCGGGTTAAAAAATCATGTCTTTTTATTTAACAAAAAGTTAGGACTATCCCTGTGGATGAGAATCAAACACCCGTCTTCTGCGTGCGTTTAAAAATATAATTATTACATTTTATTTACTGACATCCTTACAATCTTTAGAAAAAAAAAGTAATATTAATGTAAGTTTGAAAAACAAAGTAGAAAATAAAATAAAGCTATCAGTGGGGAGTCGAACCCAGGTCGCCCGCATGCCAGTCGAGGACGCTAACATCTACGCTATAAAAACCACATGTCAATAAGGGATTACAGAAGTAAGATATTAGATAATTAGGTCACATGTCCCTAAGTAAGATATTAGATAATTAGGTCACATGTCCCTAAGTAAGATATTAGATAATTAGGTCACATGTGCCTAAGTAAGATATTAGATAATTAGGTCACATGTCCCTAAGTAAGATATTAGATAATTAGGTCACATGTCCCTAAGTAAGATATTAGATAATTAGGTCACATGTGCCTAAGTAAGATATTAGATAATTAGGTCACATGTCCCTAAGTAAGATATTAGATAATTAGGTCACATGTCCCTAAGTAAGATATTAGATAATTAGGTCACATGTCCCTAAGTAAGATATTAGATAATTAGGTCACATGTCCCTAAGTAAGATATTAGATAATTAGGTCACATGTCCCTAAGTAAGATATTAGATAATTAGGTCACATGTCCCTAAGTAAGATATTAGATAATTAGGTCACATGTCCCTAAGTAAGATATTAGATAATTAGGTCACATGTCCCTAAGTAAGATATTAGATAATTAGGTCACATGTCCCTAAGTAAGATATTAGATAATTAGGTCACATGTCCCTAAGTAAGATATTAGATAATTAGGTCACATGTCCCTAAGTAAGATATTAGATAATTAGGTCACATGTCCCTAAGTAAGATATTAGATAATTAGGTCACATGTCCCTAAGTAAGATATTAGATAATTAGGTCACATGTCCCTAAGTAAGATATTAGATAATTAGGTCACATGTGCCTAAGTAAACCAATTTGATTGGTTAAACACACACAAAGCTTTATATATATATACATATTCGTAAATTTATTTTTCTATCAATATTACCCAGTTCTCATCTGCCAATCCATCTAGCTATCCATCGGCCCATCCATCTATTCATCCTTCCTTCAATCATACACTTATGCATCCATGCATCAATGCCTCAGTCTACCCCCCACCCAATTATCCACCAATAATTCACAATCTATCTATCAAGCAAACAATAAAAAAAATACCACCACAACCCATATACTATACATACGAGCTAACACTGTTGATTCCTTGACACTTGGTGTCGCCACTGGCTTCAGTTCTGGACTGTGAACACCATAAAAGTTTTCAGACTTCTTGACAAAATTTAGACTAACATCTCGGGACTCTTTTCTGAATGGCAATACAAAAAATTCAAAAATATAAAAACACTAAATCTCAAGATAAATTTCAAAAATTTCAACACTCACATTTCCCAATATAATAATTCCAAAAAAATTTTCCCAATAATATTTATTTTATTAACAAACAGTTCACATTGCAAAATAAAGTTTTTTCTGCACATAAAATTATAGAAGTGAGTTTAAAGTGAACATGTGTAATTGTGTTCCTTACACTGTTGATAGTGTTGAAATGTGGCCTAAATGTGACATCTTTGGAGACGTGTAATGTTATAAATAATGAGCGTGCCGAATTTAACTCTCTCACCGTAAATAATTCACACACGAGACCAGATTCATTAGCAAGTGATTTATTGAGTTTACTCAAGAGAAATACTATTCAGGAACATCAGAGCCTTCTAATCACTTAAAAATGTTTACCATTTACACGCTAATTGTCGATCTAACATCTATCTACAACTCTATACTCAGACTCTATCTAACACCGGGTCTAACTCCGACCGTGTCCTAACTATGCTTGGCTTCTCCACGTGTTGACCTCTTTACCAATCCCGCCTTATTGTGACCTCGAGATATCCGGTCATTGTCTCAGTGTTGCCATCTTAGCCAATTTGTTAGTGACAATAGGTAACATCGTACAGATACGTAACAAAAAGGTTAAGTATTCCCCGTCAAACCAATACGGCACGTGACCCAGGGCTCACAAGTTTCCGTGGCCGCGGCATACATCGGGGATTAATTCCAGCATCCTATACTTATCCCCACCTAATGTCAGGTACCCATCTGTGTAGACTCAGTGACTCCCTTCCAGATCCGCGATACAAATCCTAGACTTCACCAGAGCACCAAACCCAGGACATTCATATCCATTACGTAACAATCATTTTTTTTTTTAAACCTGGGAATCGTAACAACCTACCCTATATTTACTTCGAACCCGTTGATATCCACACTCTGGGAATCGTAACAACCTACCCTATATTTACTTCGAACCCGTTGATATCCACACTCTGGGAATCGTAACAACCTACCCTATATTTAATTCGAACCCGTTGATATCCACACTCTGGGAATCGTAACAACCTACCCTATATTTACTTCGAACCCGTTGATATCCACACTCTGGGAATCGTAACAACCTACCCTATATTTACTTCGAACCCGTTGATATCTACACTCTGGGAATCATTAGTTGACCTTTGAGCTAAAACACTGACAATTGTCTCTTCTTGCAGAGACGTCTTGTTGAGGAAAAACAAACTGAAGTCCATCTTCGTTTTTCTGTAAAAAAAAAAAAAACAACAACATGAAAACAATTAACATTTGTTGAAATATGATTATGGTTTTTCAATAAATCGTAACTGATTATATTAACCCTTCCCGTACCGACCTACTTCTATCTATGCTGCCTTCAGTTCCGCTATATGCGCGCCCGGGACTGTAAGGGTTAATATGAACAACACCAGGTACCAAAAGTAAAAAAGAAAAACAGATATTTTGTTTTCGTTTTGATGTTAATACAAGGTTACGCAATTTTTTTTTTTAAATTCTATATTATAAAAAAAGCAATGGTAGGCAGCCTTTTAATAATTGTGTACCAAAGTTGGATTTCTAATTCATTCCAGCGCGCCAACCGTTTTCAAGTCATCCAGCTCTAGGAATCATTTTCTTGTAGAAGATACTTAAATTTGCCTTTTTTATGGTTTTCTACGTGCCATTCAAAATTGCTTTGCGTGCCGTATTTTGCTGATCCATGATCTATATAATCTCTCGTTATTACTATAATGTTTTTCCCCCATACACTTAGTATCGTCGCGTGGGGATTTGAACTCACGTCAGCTGCAATGGGGGCCTAAGATATTTCAGGTATTTCAATTGTGACAGTTCTATAAATGTTAACTTTTAAAAGTCTTTTTTTTTTGTGAAAAAAAAAACTGGCTTTTCTCAGCCTAGAACTGTATTTATCAATACGACAATAACTGCCAATTGACACCCATAAGGTCCGTTCGATACTAAAAAAAAATAGAAAATAAAAAATTGTGCTAACAGACAAAGGTCAGAAGATTTTATCAGAGATGCTATTAAAAAAATTATTTAAAAAAAGGAAACTCGTTTTAGCAGTTGCTATGACAACAAACTAAATTATCCACCCCTGAATGCAAGATTTCCCTAAAGTATCAGTTCGGCAAAGTTTTAAATCGACGACACTGCAAGTCGATCATCGTGGGATTATTGCACTGGTCCCATATTTGACAATGAAAGTTGTATAACTAACTATTTGTATAACATTGGAGGCATGCTAAATAGTTTGATAACATTGGACGTGCACTTAATATATTGATAACACTGACATTTCGCGAAAGAAATTCATAACATTGGAGGTCCACTAAAAGGTTTCATAACTTTGAAAAAATGTGCTATAGACATTAATAACATTAAAGTGCATTGAATTTGTTCTAATTTTCTAATGATGCATATTCTAGTATAGGACTAACTAACCTGAGATAGCATTTTAGTTTAATGTTCTTATTACATATTGAAGAGTACAGTTTGAAAATTAAGTTTTAGAGTACTCACTCCAATGTGTTGATTTCACAGCCTCGAAATTCATTATATAAAATGCTATTTACATACAGGGCGTCCACCTGGGAATTCAAACAATAAAACATAAACAGATAATGTAACATAATACGTGATATGTAAAGTGGTGATAGATGCACACACAGAGATATACAAAGTTAGCGAAACATATACAACTTAGAATAGGCGCAATAAAAGGTTTAGAATATGTATAACTTTAAAGTAAGTTTATGCCACAGTTTTTCTAAAAATGTTGAATATATGTCTTCAAGTCAAAAACTTTTTTGCAGATTAAAATCCTCTACAACCCTTTCTGCCGTCCCCATCCCTTCCAATAGGGCCTACGCGCGGAACTGGCCTACTATGTCATAACCCGAATGAATGGCAACGATTAATTTCACGAAATGTTAACAGAAAAAATGGGTTTTGTCTGCTCTAGCACGCAACTCGGAAAATGAAAGTTGTAGTTTTAACTCCCGTCCAAGGCTTCGAACTTGCAGCCTGCTAGTAGAACATGCGCTGCTGTAGATCTCACACCCTGCACGTTTTCGACTACATGCATTTTTCAAACTCCATTTTGAACTAAGGAACCCCCCTTGCAGTACTTGTAGAACAAGTATTGCTGTGTCCTTAAATTTAAAATCCTATACCCGAATCAACGCTCACTGACCATGAATCAGTCACACAAAGCTGAGTAACAAAAATGTCAAGAGACAAACGACTTAACATTCAGCTAAATGCAAAAAAAGTCATTAACAAGAAAAAGTCCCTTCCGATCCCCCCACTTCCAGAGCGCCCTCTATTACTCAGTCACACTTTGGAGATTTGACCATAGTACACTGATGCCATCTTCACCACTACCTTCATTAAGTAAGATATATCTAAGTCTTATGAATGACATTTTTTTGGCTCTTGAAATAAATTCAAGATTTTTTGGGATATAAATCTACCGGTCGTCTCAAGCCACTAAATATCAAACATCTTCATGTACAGTTTGGGAGACGATGGCCTAGCAGGCAGCGCGCTTTAGTTGTCATACCGAAGGTCTGTGGCCCAAATCCCGGCTAATATCTTTCCCCGGGTCTGGAAGGCACCTTTGAGTCAACCAAACTCTGATGGGTACCGGGCATTAGTCGGGGGCACAGTCAAAAGGCGGCAGAGAGTCGTGCTAATCACACAAACCCCTCGTATGCCGTGGCCACGGAAAATTGTAAACAGTTCTTCATAGGCCCTATATTTCAACTTGGTCTGGCGGGAACAATATATCTTACTTTAATTGAAAGTACTTTTGTTTTACCATAATAAAGAAACTATTTATAAACTTAAGAATTCCCGATTCCTCATGTTTCTATTTATATTTACTCCTATCTCCCTTTACTATTCCAGGAATATCAATACTATAAAAAAAATCTATTATAGTTTTATTGTTTTCTTACCTGTCTACAACAGTCAGTTTTCAAGCTAGCTTCTTCCAGTTTTTCTAGATTTCTGTTGAATCGATCTTTTGTTATACTAAGTTGCAGTGTCGCTCTTAGAAATTCTGGAGTTTGTTTTTAAAAGTAACGAATTAAACAAAAAAAAAATAGAATTTTTTTAATTATATCACTAGTATTGCTAGAGTTGTTTAAATATATTCTAAAGTGTGATAAACACAAGAGAAACACTGTTAAAACATTATCAAGAAGTAACGGGTATATATCTGCTTTCCACTGTTTACTGAAAGAACTTATTTAATTTTGTTTTTCTCCAACAGTTATACATATAGGAAATCATGTCAAGCATTGCAAATAGATTTCTAATTACATAGTGGTTAAATTTAAATAAATTTAAATACAGATGACGGAAAGTGGAGAGCAAAGGATCGCTCCATCTGGCGCACTGGGAGGGGGGGGGGGGGTAAAACTATCAGAGGAGCGCAGGAGAGAGAGAGAGAGAGAGAGAGAGAGAGGGAGAGAGAGAGGGAGAGAGAGAGAGGGAGAGGGAGAGGGAGAGAGAGAGAGAGAGAGGGAGAGAGAGAGGGAGAGAGTGAGAGATAGAGAGAGAGAGAGAGAAGAGAGAGAGAGAGAGAGAGAGAGACAGAGAGACAGAGAGAGAGAGAGAGAGAGACAGAGAGAGACAGAGAGAGAGAGAGACAGAGAGAGAGAGAGAGACAGAGAGAGAGAGAGAGAGACAGAGAGAGAGAGAGAGAGAGACAGAGACAGAGAGAGAGAGAGAGAGACAGAGAGAGAGAGAGAGACAGAGAGAGAGAGAGAGAAAGAGAGAGAGAGAGAGAGAGAGAGATAGAGAGAGAGAGAGAGAGAGAGAGAGACTGCCGTTCGAGGATATGTCTGCTTAGCCACTCGAGGACATGCAACCCCCAACCCACGGTGGATGTACCATCGTCTCTTGAGACGGAAGGATGCCCAGAGTGATTAACCCTTACAGTCCCGGGCGCGTATATAGCGGAACTGAAGGCAGCATAGATAGAAGTAGATCGGCACAGAAAGGGTTAAATTATCTTTATTTAGTAGGGACGTTCCTTAAAATCCAATGTAAAAAAGCTTAAACTTCCAGTATCTAAACTACTTTAATTTTATCTGTTGCTGTTAATAATATAGAAAGGCTGTACCTTTTGAAGTTGATAGTATTATAACTCAATAAAATGTATTATTATTTTCTGTTGTTTTGTTTAAAATGTAAATCTACTTACCTATTTGCTTGTCTTGTGCATCTACATGAATATAAATTAAAAAGTGTGAACATTAAAATTGATGAAAAATATTATAATATTATAAAACATGAACAAATTAATTAATATTAAATAATATGTTTGTTTTCACCAGTTTATGTGGCCACGGCATACTAGTGGATGTGTGGCCAGCACAATGCCCAGCCGCCTTTACTTTTACCCCAACTAATGCCAGGTACCCCATCAGAGCTGGGTAGACTCAGGGACACCCTCAAGTCCTGGGAAAATTCCTAGCCTCCACCAGGATTGGAACCCAGGACCTTTGGATGGCCAGTCGAACGCTTGCTCGGCTACCGCGTTCCATAACGCCTGTGAACGACGCTTCACCATCCCTATGATCAGTTTGGTCCGAAGGGTACTTTTACGTATGTTAGTTTAACGGCAGAGCGCGGATTGAAATACTAAGATTTAATCCTAGTAAAGTCTAGGATTTTTTAAAAACCTAGGTCGATGAAGTCTAACCAACTCTAATGGGTACCTGGCATTAATAAGGGGGTAGTAGAGTCGGCTATGCATTGTACTGGCTATACAATTCCATTGTATGGCTAGTAAAAAAAAAAGGATTCTTTATACTATGTCTTTAATACACTTAATAAAACGCAATCAAGTTAAAGTATTCATCCACATGTTATAACTTGATATAGTACGATTTATTATTGTATTGTACATTATTATTATTGTTCATTTAGAATCGTTTTTATAATTTATGTAATGCTATTTGTTTATATTGAGTAGAAACATATAATTATGTTCTCGGAGTTCCCGAATATGTATAGTACTCATAATGCATTTCTTCGCCCTCTGAAACCTTCGGGAAAATCCATTCTAGCACCTTCTGTACCAATACCTCTATAAGGCATGCAGAGGTGTCGTTTGTTGTTGTTTGTTTCCACAGAGGGTTAAAGAAGTTATTTACTATCAACCAGTATGCTCTACATCATATCTTCATTATTATAATCAATTTAAATAAGTATTCTTCTTTAAACATGTATTGAATGGTTTGAGTGTATTATTTCCTAGTGAACCAGAACCCTAGTCGGAAGACAGAAGACCCAGGACATAATTATTGCATTGTGACGTTAATGTCAAACTAGTTTACAGAACAATATAGAGTTTACAGTGCAATATATAGTTTACAGTACAATATATAGTTTACAGTACAATATATAGTTTACAGTACAATATATAGTTTACAGTACAATATATAGTTTACAGTACAATATATAGTTTACAGTACAATATATAGTTTACAGTACAATATATAGTTTACAGTACAATATAGTTTACAGTACAATATATAGTTTACAGTACAATATATAGTTTACAGTACAATATATAGTTTACAGTACAATATATAGTTTACAGTACAATATATAGTTTACAGTACAATATATAGTTTACAGTACAATATATAGTTTACAGTACAATATATAGTTTACAGTACAATATATAGTTTACAGTACAATATATAGTTTACAGTACAATATATAGTTTACAGTACAATATATAGTTTACAGTACATTCTAGTGGAGCCAGAGGAGATAGGTTAGGTAGTGGGTGATAGAAAGAGGGGGGGGCATAATTGGAGAGGTTATGAGAGAATGGGAGAGATGTTAAGAGAAAGGGGTGAAAAGAATATAATAGATAATTGGAAGGGAGAATCTGAGATATTTAGATATAGAAAGAGGAGAAATTGAGTGACAAGAATTGTGTAAGATAATTAAGAGAGAGTTATGCATATTATTCAGTCAGAGATAATGTGAATATTTATCGCAGTGAAAATGGACCCAGTTTTTATATCGAACTTATCAAATCTACACCTTGTTTCTGAATTAAAATTTATCTATTTGCTGTAAATTCGGTTCATTAATAATATTATAGATCAATCTAGCTCTAAAAATGTAACTTAGTTCTTAGAGTAAATATATTTCTTAAGTAGATCTTTTACATTTTAGATAAAATATTCAGTAAGTGTATTGTCGATTGGTGTTCAGTAACTTGTTTGTTGGTGGTCGAGTATGGTATCTTCGTTGTTGTGATCAAATTACTTCGTTGTTGGGGTCAAGTCACTTGGTAATTATGGTCAAATAACCTAGTTGTTGTGCTCAAGTTAATTGTTTGTTGGGGTCAAGTTAATTGTTTGTTGGGGTCAAGTTTATTGTTTGTTGGGGTCAAGTTAATTGTTGGGGTCAAGTTAATTGTTTGTTGGGGTCAAGTTAATTGTTTGTTAGGCTCAAGTTAATTGTTTGTTGGGGTCAAGTTAATTGTTTGTTGGGGTCAAGTTAATAGTTTATTTGGGGTCAAGTTAATAGTTTGTTGGGCTCAAGTTAATTGTTTGTTGAAGTCAAGTTAATTGTTTGTTGGGGTCAAGTTAATTGTTTGTTGGAGTCAAGTTAATTGTTTTTTGGGGTCAAGTTAATTGTTTGTTGGGGTCAAGTTAATTGTTTATTTGGGGTCAAGTTAATTGTTTGTTGGGGTCAAGTAACCGGTTGTTGGGGTCGAGTATCTGGCTATACATCGTCAGCTGCTAAGTTTGGGGGTGTAACTCATTATATGGTGTAATGGTTGGCCCCGGGGGGGGGGGGGTGTTTAACAACATTAGTAATAGTCGGATCTCGACCCGGCCTGGCACATTAACCTAATTTTAAGGTTTAAGTCCTATCAATATATATGAGGGTCGCAAAAACTTACTATGTGTGTATGTAACTCCGATAATGGGGTCAAACCAAACGGAAGGTGTCAGCTTTTATCATTTTGTCACTTCCGTTTGTCATTAACAATACAAATTATAGCTTGGATTAAAAGAAAAATATTAGTAACAAACGACCCTAAAATTTTACTATTCGCATTTTAAAACGACACAGAATGACGTAATAGATTCGTTTGATTTATAGTAAGCGTAAGCTTCGCTCTCAATCCTTTCTCTTTCATTTTTCTCTCATCTTCAAAACTGTTTACTTTTTTTTTTCGCCTTCATCCTAGAATAGTCCAGTCCCGCCCTCGGGGCGAAGGTGATCATGAGGCCATTTGGGTGTAGAGTCGGCAGAGAAGGCAGATCTTGACTTCAGATATGGGTATTAGGGCTGAAAAGTAAAATCTATATGTGTTGTTGGGTTGTTGTTTTCGATGACTCGGGCGATCTAAGCGTAGGCCCTATATACTGTTACAGATAGTCGAGATCTGAGTTGCACTGCATAGGCCCAGTATAGGGTATAGGTTGGTATGTGCTTTTTTGTGTTTATAGAGTCTTTTATTGGTGTGACTGAGTATAGCAAATAGAGTTGTATAGACTGGCGTGACTTCGTATAGTCTATACTGGTGTGTCTTTGTATAGACCAGTCTGGTAACGCCCCCTACCGGGCCAAGAAAACATTGTTACTTATATGTTGGGTCGGTTAATGCTACATTTATTCGATTTTTCTTTTCTTTAAATCATCAATGAGCTTTGTCTCCTAGCCTAGAGTAATATCCGTGTTCTTAGTTATATGTTAAATGCGCTCTGAGCTTACATTATGTTTGTTGGCAGCGCTATACACATATTATTATTATTATTATTTAATTGGGTCATGGTGGAGACGAATTACAATGCCCGGGTCAAAAAAGCATACAAGATTGAAAAAAACCTGTTGTATAGATTGGATCCCCCAAGGCGAAAGGAGCAAAAGACGCGACCATCTCGACACATTGCTATAGATTGAACTTGAGGATGACCCTTGTCTAGGAAACAGTCAGGTCCACAGTGTGTCCAAGATTGTGGTCATATTGTGGTTATATTTAAATCGTGACTCAATATTTGTCCACAAATAGACTTAATAAAAATATATACGCTTAGGTGTATGTTCTTTATTCTGTATGTTTATTTTCTGTATGTTATATATTCTGTATGTTCTATATTATGTTTGGTTTACATTTTGTATGTTCTATATTCCGTATGTTCTATGTTCTGTCTATTCTATATTTTATGTTTTATATATTCTGTATGTTATATATTATGTTTGTTCTATTATAAGCATGTTCTATATTTTGTATGTTATTTATTCTGCATATTCTATATTTTGTATGTTCTATATTTTGCATGTTATATATTTTGTATGTTCTTTTGTGTATGCTATATATATTCTGTTTGTTCTATATTCTTTATGTTCTATATTATACATATTCTATATTTTGTATGTTATATATTTTGCATGTTATATATTTTGTATGTTCTTTTGTGTATGCTATATATATTCTGTTTGTTCTATATTCTGTATGTTCTATATTCAGTATGTTCTATATTCTGTATGTTCTATATTCAGTATGTTCTATATTCTTTATGTTCTATATTCAGTATGTTCTATGTTCTGTATGTTCTATATTCAAGTTGTTCCATATTCTGAATGTTATATATTTTGAATGTTCTATATTCTGTATGTTATATATTCTATATGTTCTATATTTTGTATGTACTTTATTTCGTATGTTTTATATATTGTTCTATATTCTGTGTGCTCCATATTTTGCATGTTCTATATTCTGTATCAAGCTGCAGACGCCACCATTACAGAAAGAAGTGAAGAGAAACGAGCCAGGAGAAAGGTGAGAGGCATAGAAGGAGACTGCGCCATCCTCCCTAGATGATGGAAGGATGCCATAATATATATTCTGTATGTTCTATGTTATATATGCTCTATGTTATATATGCTCTATGTTATGTATTTTTTTTAAACTATCAAAAACAGAGTTATTATTCATTGTTTAAAACTTAACCAAAAATGTTTTTATTTCTGACGCGCAGAGACCAATCTCACGATTATTGTGCTCTCACAATTAAAATCCGTGCGTCAAAGGAATCTAAATTTAACAACTAAATCCTTTTGAAAAAAAAAAAAACAACTCCTAATCCACAAGGATAATACATGACCCCCACCACGCAAAACCTACACCCACCCTGCCCAACAAACAAACACACACTATTTCATTACACACGTTTCAACCGAGTTTCATCTGGACACCGAATCCTCATTGTGTTTCTCGGTTAGTTGTGTGACGTCACACGGTGAATAATTAATTAATGACATAAACTTAGCTGTTTTATGAAAGAAGAAATTTCTCGCTCTTACCTTTAGGGCCTTTATTGATACATATATATAAAGTCCGTGCGTTTATTTATATATATATAGTAGATTTTAACAATTTTTTTTTTACTGCTACTGATTATGTAGCTGGTACAATGCAGAGTTTTGATTTCTACTTCTTACTTATACAATTTATTGTGACTTTATTATTATTTGTTGATTGGGTGGGAAAATTTTTTTTTTTTTCAGACCGAGGAAAAATGTAATGCTTATATATTTAATATCAATGGTATTGTGTGCCCAGCAAGTAGGCCCCAACCCATTCGCATTTACTTTTCCCTAATTTATGTCATTTCGCAAGGTAGATTCAGGAAAACCCTTCAAACCAGGTAAAAAAAAAAGAATCTGGCGTTTGATCTGTATTAGAAAATTTAAATCCCACCCCTTCGGAGTTGGATCTTAAACGAACAAAAAATAACCCGCCCAGGCATGCCGACTTGCCGTTTTTTTTTACAGTAAGTTATGTTCAAACAAAAAACTTAACCTTAAATTGTAAATTATTTTATAACATTACAGAATATTCTATTATTCTATGTGATATTGTCATTCACTTTTGTGGTCAAATTGTATAAATTCTATTTGTTATAAAAATGCATATTCACATTTATACTCTATAATTATTAAAGTAACGTTGTTTTTTTATTTAGAAATCAAATTTAAAAAGTATTAAGCATTAAAATATTAACGTTCATTAATCGAGCTAATCTCCTTACATACACATGTAGTGGATAATACATATTTGGGTTTACTCTTGCTGCTAAATGTATATAAATTTTATGTATTAACTTCAAGGCCCCTTTTTATAATACATTTCAGTATCGGTGTCCTGGAAATGACCAGGTGAAAGAATAAACTCTACTGCCTAGTCCCATTTGCTTGTCATAATCGGTAACTATTAGTGGGTTGTGCAGAGGGTATAACAGCAGGCTGTTAAATACATGTACCCACTATGTGGCTGTGTTCGACAGACATCCAGATTGCACTACACTGGAAAGAGGTTTGAGCTCCACCTGTTGGGCAGCACTGGCATCGGGAGCTGAGAGACAACGGTCAAGAGAAATTATGTCCTGAAGGGGCCTGAATTTATGATATGACGATTCCACATAGCATTCCCAGTTATTAAAAAAATTGCACTCACTTGAGTGTCATAACCATTTGGAGTGCTCTGTGGATGGCGGAGCAAGGACTATAGGACAGCCTAACCTCATTTCACAGAAATCCAGGCTCAATACAAGTTACAAAACTGATTCCCAAATGTCTGCCACACGTGCAGAGCTCAAAATAAAAAATTCTTTGAACCATTGGGGTTTGTAAAAACAAAAGCCAAAAAGACTCCTCTAGAAAATAATTATACTTTCAAATATCTCTTAGCCGTCTTGTATTTAACTGTGCTTGTTCTACTTCATGATTTTATAATAATAATAAAAACAATATACGTTAATGTAATAGTGCAATGATTGTCTGGAGGGAGGGGGTGGTGACCACGCATGGATGAAAAAATGAAGACCTCAAATGGCGCAGAAACAAGTTAATCTTCAATGGACGAGCTTTATGGACAAACTCTTATAAACACAAGATCAAATATATACATATATATATATATATATATATATATATATATATATATATATATATATATATATATATATATATATATATATATATATATATATATAAAGTAAATAAATGAGAAGAAAATTTAAATAATAAACTGACCTTTCAAAACCACAGCGAAGTAAATAGCCACGCTAAGACTTGCGATTATAACGACCACAATCACTAGGAGAATTATAGGAGTCATCATTTTCCTGAGCCTGGACTGGCTGGCGTCTAACAGCTCCATCGGAATTTCAATGTTTGTGAACGGGGACGGGCCTGACGCCCCAACGGCGAGTGTCAGTGTGGACAGACGCCTCTCCTGGGCGGGTTTCGGGCCGTCCAGGGCGCTGGCCACGCTCGAGCGCCTGTCCGTGCTGACCACGCTGGCTGCTCCGGAGCTGGCTTTCCGCTTGAGATCGTTCCCGACGAGCGAGGCGGTGGATGAAGTCTTCCTGAGGGACTGGACGCTGCTGGCCTCGCTCTTCCTCCTGTTGGTCAAATGTGAGGCGCTGGACAGGGAGTCCTCGCTCCCCACGCTGTACTTGCTCTCGCTGTAGGCGTCCATGTCTCGTGGAGAATCAGGCCCCCCCGCGGAGGTTTTTCTCCTCGGAGACCGTCCGTCGTTGCTACTTTGCCGCGTCAGCGGTCTATTAGAAGTTGCCGCGGGGTTTTTGTTGAACCGAGGACCTGCGGAGGACATTTCCAGCAGGTCCCCTTCCGAGTGCCGCCTGTTATTACTCCCCATCGGAGCTGAAGTCGGGGTTAATCTACTCCCGTAGCCGTTTCCGGAAACTCCCGAAGCGGCGCTCCCGTTGACATACGGCCTGGATGGAGAGGCCATGTCTTCAAGGATAGGTTCTAATCTTCCGTACGGTGACGCAACGGTAGTCTGGTGGCGGAGGTCCACGGCATCACCATTGAATCCGCCGTTCCAGTACGAGGGCTGAAAGAAAAGAAAAAAAAAAGATAACACTAAAATAACATCCTCAATATTGAAACGAGTATTGAATCAAACATTAAAACTGATAGTTGAAACATCAAAAATAACTCGTTTAAAACATCTAACAATTACTTCAACATCACAAGATCAACAAATCCCACTCACTATTTGAAAGCGAATCAGTTTAAACTGCCACGCAACATCCCAACTCGGCTAATCTACCTTTTTCACGCTACCCCCTCCCCTTCCCCGATTCCCCCACTCCCTGGTAGAAAAAGAAATCGGGCCACTAAGATGGGCGGGTTATTAAAAGTATAAGATAAAACAAATGCTTGTCAGGTAAATAAAAAATGTATTTTTACCTCACAGACACATATATCCGCTAAGAAACGTTTCTTAGCCAACAAAGATTAAATGTAGATTGACTAATCTATACCAGTCGCTATGAATTGTTTCACTTCAGCGAAAGTTCAACTTTTTTTTACCGAAATCATACATCTTTTTTTTTGTATAGTTAACTAAAAAAATAAATAAATTTGAAGCTATGCGTTTCATATAATGGAAGAAGCGGGGGGGCTAGCGAAGGTAGTGTTGGACTACCATTCGGAAGGTCTCGAGTTCGAGCCTTAAATAACCAAAACAAAATGCCGGTGAAGCTGGCTGGTCATGCTGTTCTTTCACCGGACTGTCACCCAAAACGGCCCGGGTTATGGTCCTGCCGCCGACCAATCCCTGCCGCCCTGCAGGAGTTTTGGGCCTAGTGGAGGTGATAATCGTATAAGTATCTTAATTTATCTCAAGAGTATTTTCGAAAGATCTTGTTCTCCTCTGGTGTGTGTATCCTTGAGTTTACGTAGCCCTGATGACAGTTGTGGCCCCACAAACTCCCAAACTTACAACCCTGACCAACCAAAGTGGACATCGCTGGGGGGGGGGGGGGGGGGGGGGGAACACAGCAAAGTTTTTAAAAAGTTTTTAGCGACATGACTTTTATGTTCGGGATTATCAGTATTAACCCTTCCCGTACCGACCTACTTCTATCTATGCTGCCTTCAGTTCCGCTATATACGCGCCCGGGACTGTAAGGGTTAATCATCATAAATTAGCATAACAACAGCACGTTGTGTAAAAACGAGTATTGAATCGGCCTTAATTCGATGTAGATGCCTTGATTAACCGTGCCTACATGAACTAAGAAGTTTGTTTGTTGTTTTGTGTGTGTGAATGTGTGTGTGTATGTGTGTGTGTAGTGGCTTATAAAATGATTATTTCCAAAGATTGATCAAAAACTATCATCTTGTCTTATACGTTACAGACACTCATTATGTAAAGAAGATTATTGCGTCCTACGCTAACCAACACTATTTGTTAAATATTTTCGTTTATGCTATACAGTGTACTAATTGTACAAAACATGAAGTTGACTTGTAGTACTGTTGACTTAAGTTGTTTTATTCCGCCATATTGCGTTTTGTTGAAATTTCAGCAGTGGCGCTGTCTGGGTATGGAGGAACGGGGTGGAACGCGAGACTCTTCCCCCCCCCCCCCCCCCCAAACACTACTTAAGACCCACCTTTTGTTTTTTTAACTAAACCAATTATTTTATTTTTAGAGGACGGTGGTATATTAAGTTAATCTTGGAATCCACATATGGATGAAATAATTAAACAATCTAACAAAACATTAGGCTTCATTAAATGGAACTTGTACTAATGTAATAAGAACATGAAACTAGAATGCTGTCTCACACTAGTCAGGCCTATACTAGAATATGCATCATCTGTTTGGGACCCATCTACTAAAGAAAACATTTAAAAAATTGGAGCTCTTTGAGAAATGAGCTGCAAAGTTCATCACTGGCAAATATTCACAATTGACAAGAGTAACACCTATTGTTAAATAACTAAATCATAGGTTCTCAAAGGGGGCGATATCGCCCCCCCCCCCTTCCAGGGGGCGGTGAGAAGCTTTAGGGGGGCGCTGACATTCCCGTGGGGCGATTGGGGGGTGGTGAAGGGCAAGTGGGCGGTACAAACGTAGGCCCTAACTGATATTATATTTTAACACTTCAGCTATTTGAATCGATTAGCTTTTGGATGAAATGTGATGTAATCGCAAGAGCTGCTAAATATCTGATAACCCCCAACAGTATGCCTGCATATTATTATATTAATAAGAAATAGGAATCGCAATGACTTTTCGATGAAGTAGGGGATTGTATTTGGCAAGTATTGTGTGCGGCCGGCTGGTCCAGTGGTTGGTTCACCGGACTGTCAACCCTGTTAACCGAACACTGTCGCCCTAACATCTGCTAATATTAATGATATATTGATCTCAGTATAAACCGAGATGTCTTTAATGAGTTTTAAAACGTTGTCGCCGACATGAAACTATTGTTAAGCGGTAGAGATACGTAGTAATCATACAAACTGGGTAGTTATTGTAATGCTTGAAAATATACATATAAATTCTTTAGTCATATAATATTTATATATAATTTTCAAATACTTTTTACAGTTTTATCATTTCAAGATTATAAATTGTAAGCCATTTATTTTTTATTAAAGAAAACGTCAGGGATCGGCAATTTTTTTATAACAGTGTGCCGAAATGGGATTTATAATTCACTCAGCGGGCCAACACCAGCCTAAAAGTCACCCTGCTATTTCAGCACTCTATTTCTAAGACAAGATACTTAAATAGTGTTTTTTAGGCGTCTTACGCGTGCCATTAAAAATCGTTCTATGTGTTAAGTATGGCATGCGCGTCATAGGTTGCCGATCCCTAATATACGCTAATAGACAACTGTGCCAGTCCTGTGTTATTAAATCATTAGATTTATATTAACTTAACTTTTTTTTATTTTTTATTTTAAATGCAAAATGTTTTGGGGCTAATTTACCTACTTCCCATCATCATATCTAGGTAAAACCTGTCACACAGACTAGTTGCCAATGACAAAACATGCTATAAAATATTACGCCCACTCCCCAAACCCGCAAAATCATTGGGGGTTTTCCTAACCACAGAACACATTTTAACCCTTACAGTCCCGGGCGCGTATATAGCGGAACTTTCTTTGTCCCTTATGCGATAGCAAAATGCTTATAAGTACTCTCTCTTCCAGAGAGTCATCCAGGCATGCAATGGGTTGCCTGAACAAACCAGGAAAACCAGTTACTTAACATATTTTTAAAACACTAATAGAAATGCAGGACTAGACTCAAACCACGGATGTGTGTAGAACGCAACATTCCTTTTTATAAAAGGGGCGTCTGTAATGTATAAGTTAAGATAAAGTATTAGTTTAAAAAAAAATAATCTGTATTTAACGTGTCACGTGTCCATAATGCTAATTCTGTTGCCCCCCCCCCTCTCCTCCTCAATTGTACTATGTGTCCCCTCCCACTCCCCCGACAATGCAAGCCAGGCAACGCCACTGAATGTCAGGGGAGCAGGGAGCGGGGGGACTTAACTAAATGCCCCCCCCCCCCATCCCAAAAAAAAAACTCTTTCTACACACAAGACTAGCGCCTATGCGTGCTTTATGTTACATCTAATTTAATGAAGAATAGCTTGATGAAGAAATAATGATGGTTGTTAATTTGGTGAAGAATACGGATGTAGTTAACCTGGACCGTGAACCCCCCTCCCCCCCCCCCCTTTATGTCACTGTCCACAATTACACGCAAAAAGCGTAAATGCGTAAATGGTGTAGGCCGCATACCTTTTTGTTTTATATATGTATAGCAGTGTAAAGTTCTATTTATAGGAATATGGAAAACCTATTTTTAGCCATTTGAGCGAATGGTGACTGGGGGGGGGGGGGGGGGGGGTGAATAGTAAAAAGTGTGAGAGAAGTTACAGATAATGACTTTGTACGCAATCTTAAATGAATAGTGTCTAATAAGTAGTACACCACTGATTCACCTGTATAAAATAATGGCCTGTCATTTAACTCATAGTAGACCAAAACAAAACATCCACCTTTATACACCTTCACCTTGCAAAAGTTAATAAACTAGTTCAATTATTTTTTTTATAGATTTTTTTTTTAAAGTTATAATTAATTGTAGGCTATAGGCTACTTCAGTAGTGTAAATAAGATGTAAAACAAATAATGAATGAACTCAATGTTCTGTAAATGTTATTGTGAATATATATGGCTCCTATCTGTCTCGCAAGACAATGGATGCGCCTTTGGGGTTTTGGGATTTCAATGAGGGGCAGCGCTCGCTGTGGCTGAACAGCCCGATCCTCGAGTGGCAGTCCCTTAAGCATCCCTCGCATTTATACGTTGAGGGTGGCTGTATGGAGGATGCTATTGCCTCCCTTTTCTGCCTTCTGTCAATGTCAGCCCTGGCCCTTTTTTGCTTTCTGGTAGGCCATCCCATTGTAGACGGCCTGTCGCCAGGCTCCTCGGTCAGCCGCAACCTTCTCTCATGAGTCCTCTACTATGTCCATTTCTTTGAGGTCCCGCCTGCAGACATCTTTGTATCGTAGAAGAGGCCGACCTGTGGTTCGAGATCCCGCGGCCATTTCTCCGAAAAGTTATTATTTTGAATAATGTATTTGTTACATAGTTAGATATGTATGAAGGTCAGTGGATGAATGAGAGAATGAGAGACAGAGAGAAGTGTGTAAAGAGTGATTTTGTACTGAGTGATGTTAAGAAAGTTAGCAAGGGGAAGTAAGGAGAGCTATTGGTCAGTTATACTGTACGGACACTGATAATAATAATATTTGTATAGCAATGTCAACAAACATTAATTACATTACATAATGTAAGCTGAAAGCGCATTAATTACATAATGTAAGCTGAAAGCGCATTACATTACATAATGTAAGCTGAAAGCGCATTACATTACATAATGTAAGCTGAAAGCGCATTACATTACATAATGTAAGCTGAAAGCGCATTAATTACATAATGTAAGCTGAAAGCGCATTACATTACATAATGTAAGCTGAAAGCGCATTAATTACATAATGTAAGCTGAAAGCGCATTACATTACATAATGTAAGCTAGAAGCGCATTACATTACATAATGTAAGCTGAAAGCGCATTACATTACATAATGTAAGCTGAAAGCGCATTACATTACATAATGTAAGCTGAAAGCGCATTACATTACATAATGTAAGCTGAAAGCGCATTACATTACATAATGTAAGCTAAAAGCGCATTACATTACATAATGTAAGCTGAAAGCGCATTACATTACATAATGTAAGCTGAAAGCGCATTACATTACATAATGAAAGCTGAAAGCGCATTAATTACATAAAGTAAGCTGAAAGCGCATTAATTACATAATGTAAGCTGAAAGCGCATTGATTACATAATGTAAGCTGAAAGCGCATTAATTACATAATGTAAGCTGAAAGCGCATTAATTACATAATGTAAGCTGAAAGCGCATTAATTACATAATGTAAGCTGAAAGCGCATTACATTACATAATGTAAGCTAGAAGCGCATTACATTACATAATGTAAGCTAAAAGCGCATTACATTACATAATGTAAGCTGAAAGCGCATTACATTACATAATGTAAGCTAAAAGCGCATTACATTACATAATGTAAGCTAAAAGCGCATTACATTACATAATGTAAGCTAAAAGCGCATTACATTACATAATGTAAGCTAAAAGCGCATTACATTACATAATGTAAGCTGAAAGCGCATTACATTACATAATGTAAGATGAAAGCGCATTACATTACATAATATAAGATGAAAGCGCATTAATTACAAAATGTAAGCTGAAAGCGCATTAATTACATAATGTAAGCTGAAAGCGCATTACATTACATAATGTAAGCTAGAAGCGCATTAATTACATAATGTAAGCTGAATGCGCATTCATTACATAATGTAAGCTGAATGCGCATTAATTACATAATGTAAGCTGAAAGTGCATTACATCATAATGTAAGCTGAATGCGCATTCATTACATAATGAAAGCTAGAAGCGCATTACATTACATAATGTAAGCTGAATGCGCATTACATTACATAATGTAAGCTGAAAGCGCATTACATTACATAATGTAAGCTAGAAGCGCATTACATTACATAATGTAAGCTGAATGCGCATTACATTACATAATGTAAGCTGAAAGCGCATTACATTACATAATGTAAGCTAGAAGCGGATTATATTACATAATGTAAGCTGAATGCGCATTACATTACATAATGTAAGATGAAAGCGCATTACATTACATAATGTAAGCTAGAAGCGCATTACATTACATAATGTAAGCTGAATGCGCATTACATTACATAATGTAAGATGAAAGCGCATTACATTACATAATGAAAGCTAGAAGCGCATTTAACATACATCTAAAACCATGGATATAATCTCTAGGTTAAGAAATATAAAACTAATTGATGATTTAAAACTTTACAAACCTAGGACAAATCAAATAAATGAAGTATTAAACCGATCTAACATATGTAAGACAGTAGGGGTCTCTGGCATGTTATCTAAGGTAAATATTGAAATAATGAGTTGTTAAGTTCTTTTTTAAATTAACAATAGAATTTGAGATGGGGCAGTCCAAGTATTTTTAGTCCAAGATATGTAGAATAAAAGATGTTTTCAGTGAGACGTTTTTCAGTATGACATAAGATATATATATATATATATATATATATATGATATTTTATATATCCGTCGTCGTCGTCGTCGGCATCCGTCCGTCTCCAAGAGACGATGGTGTAGCTTCACGGCAAAGGTGACCAGCTGCACCGCCGAGAATGGCTGTGGAGGCCAACCCGGGAGTGGCAATCCCTGCCGCACTTCAGGCATTTGAAGGTGGATGGCTGTTGTAAAGGAACCTTCCGCCTCGCTCTTTTCTGGATGGCAGCTTCCATATATATATATATTGATCTTTTAATTATGTGCACATATTACAATTCATATTCTACAAAGAAGTTATGAAGCGTAATAGAAGGAATATATTATATTGTTTATGTGAATGTAACAAAACAACACCATCTACTATATGGAACAGCAGTTGAGTTAGTTTTTGTTTGCATGTAAAGAGAGACTGAAGATAGTATAAACAAATTATACTAACAGGTTATAGCCTTATGGTATATAACGTCAATGAGGAAAAGTGATTTTGCTTTGAAAAAAAAGTATGCCGTCGGACCAAATTGATCCATAGGGCCGGTGAAGCAGCGTTCACCAGTTTCTGTAGCCACGGCATGCTTGGTGATTTTATGGCCAGCACTATGCACAGCACAGCCGCCTTTACTTTATCCCAAGTAATGTCAGGTACCCATCAGAGCTGGGTAGCTGGGTTTGTGTCAGGGACACCCTCAAATTCTGCGGAAAAAAACCTAGCCTGCACCAGGATTCGAACCCAGGACCCTTGGATCGCCAGTCGAACGCGCTGCCGCTCGGCTACTAATGGTATTTAACCTCAATGAAGAAAAGTGATTGTGCAACCGTGCGTTGAACTGGATACGAAATCCCTTCTTCCATGTCGTGGCACAAATATGAAATGATGCCCCATTAAATGCTACAATGGATCTCGAAGCAAAGGTATAAAGTGTGAGATCTACGCCTCTGTATTAAATACACTTTTAAATACAGCATTAAAACACATCCAATGTACTTCTGTATTTATTGCCGTTTCACGTTAATCCTTTTCATTGGTATCACTGATGAAATAAATCGAGACGTGCCTCATATGTCAAATTTGACAAATGATTGAATCATAAAAATATAATAATTTATGCATGCAATCACAAAGGCTAATGTCAGATTGTGACCTTCCAAAAACCAAAATCTCTTTAATTGTCTTTTTGGTCTTGATTTGGGATTTTCCAAATAATAACGTGACGTAATCTAAATATTTTTTTCTATATTGTTTGTATGTTAAACTGACAATCTTTATTAACGATATTTCACTAATGTTAAACTGACAATCTTTATTAACGATATTTCGCTAATGTGAAGCTGACAATCTTTATTAACGATATTTTGCTAATGTTAAACTGACAATCTTTATTAACGATATTTTGCTAATGTTAAACTGACAATCTTTATTAACGATATTTCGCTAATGTTAAACTGACAATCTTTATAAACGATATTTCGCTAATGTTAAACTGACAATCTTTATTAACGATATTTCGTTAATGTTAAGCTGACAATCTTTATTAACGATATTTTGCTAATGTTGAACTGACAATCTTTATTAACGATATTTCGCTAATGTTAAACTGACAATCTTTATTAACGATATTTCGCTAATGTTAAACTGACAATCTTTATTAACGATATTTCGCTAATGTTAAACTGACAATCTTTATTAACGATAGTTCGCTAATGTTAAACCGACAATCTTTATTAACGATATTTCGCTAATGTTAAACTGACAATCTTTATGAACGATATTTCGCTAATATTAAACTGACAATCTTTATTAACGATTTTTCACTAATGTTAAACTGACAATCTTTATTAACGATATTTCGCTAATGTTAAACTGACAATCTTTATTAACGATATTTCGCTAATATTAAACTGACAATCTTTATTAACGATATTTCGTTAATGTTAAGCTGAGAATCTTTATTAACGATAGTTCGCTAATGTTAAACTGACAATCTTTATTAACGATATTTCGCTAATGTTAAACTGACAATCTTTATTAACGATATTCCGCTAATGTTAAACTGACAATCTTTATTAACGATAGTTCGCTAATGTTAAACTAGCAATATTTATTAACGATATTTCGCTAATGTTAAACTGACAATCTTTATTAACGATATTTCGCGAATGTTAAACTGACAATCTTTATTAACGATATTTCGCTAATGTTAAACTGACAATCTTTATTAACGATTTTTCACTAATGTTAAACTGACAATCTTTATTAACGATATTCCGCTAATGTTAAACTGACAATATTTATTAACGATAGTTCGCTAATGTTAAACTGACAATCTTTATTAATGATAGTTCGCTAATGTTAAACTAGCAATATTTATTAACGATATTTCGCTAATGTTAAACTGACAATCTTTATTAACGATAGTTCGCTAATGTTAAACTGACAATCTTTATTAACGATATTTCACTAATGTTAAACTGACATTCTTTATTAACGATATTTCGCTAATGTTAAACTGACAATTTTTATTAACGATAGTTCGCTAATGTTAAACTGACAATCTTTATTAACGATATTTCGCTAATGTTAAACTGACAATCTTTATTAACGATTTTTCACTAATGTTAAACTGACAATCTTTATTAACGATAGTTCGCTAATGTTAAACTGACAATCTTTATTAACGATATTTCGCGAATGTTAAACTGACAATCTTTATTAACGATATTTCGCTAATGTTAAACTGACAATCTTTATTAACGATTTTTCACTAATGTTAAACTGACAATCTTTATTAACGATATTCCGCTAATGTTAAACTGACAATATTTATTAACGATAGTTCGCAAATGTTAAACTGACAATCTTTATTAATGATAGTTCGCTAATGTTAAACTAGCAATATTTATTAACGATATTTCGCTAATGTTAAACTGACAATCTTTATTAACGATATTTCGCGAATGTTAAACTGACAATCTTTATTAACGATAGTTCGCTAATGTTAAACTGACAATCTTTATTAACGATATTTCGCTAATGTTAAACTGACAATCTTTATTAACGATTTTTCACTAATGTTAAACTGACAATCTTTATTAACGATATTCCGCTAATGTTAAACTGACAATATTTATTAACGATAGTTCGCTAATGTTAAACTGACAATCTTTATTAACGATATTTCGCTAATGTTAAACTGACAATCTTTATTAACGATATTCCGCTAATGTTAAACTGACAATATTTATTAACGATAGTTCGCTAATGTTAAACTGACAATCTTTATTAACGATATTTCGCTAATGTTAAACTGACAATATTTATTAACGAAAGTTCGCTAATGTTAAACTGACAATCTTTATTAACGATATTTCGCTAATGTTAAACTGACAATCTTTATTAACGATATTTCGCTAATGTTAAACTTAATGGGACACAATGGCCCAGCGGCAGAGCAATCGTCTTTCGTGACGAAGGCCCCCGGTTCGAATCGTGGCGCGGGTTAAGCTTTCTTTTCCCCAGAGTCCGGAGGGTGCACCCTGAGTCTACCCATCTCTAATGGGTACCTAGTCAAAATAACTGCGGCTGAGCATTGTGCTGGCCACACAATTTTCTATTATACTGTGTCCAGGGAAACTTGTGAACTCGCTGCTTCACTGGCTCTATAGTTCAAATTCGTCTGACAGAATGCTTTACACTGTTGAACTGATAATCTTTATGGATGATAGTTAGTATGTCATATCATCATCATCATAGGGCTGGTGAAGCAGCGTTCTCCAGTTTCTGTGGCCTTGGCATAATAGGGGATGTGTGGCCAGCACTATGCCCAGTTGCCTTTTTTTTAGCCTAACTAATGTCAGGTACCCATCAGAGCTGGGTAGGCCAGGGACACCCTCAAGTCTTTGGAAAAATCATAGACTCCACCAGGATTCGAACAGGACCTTGGGATCGCCAGTCGAACGCGCTTCCGTTCGGCTACCCTATTGACAGCAATATAGCTTAGATATATAGCTGTCAATAGAGTTTAAGTTCAAGCTTTATTTCAGACAAGTTAGTATTTTACACGTTACAGGCGTATGGCTTGATGTCCACGATTTAACTTTCTGTGCGACGACATAATATATTTTAGACTAATGCCCACATAGTACAAGCACGACATTATGTGCTTGACACGCCTGTTTAACAGGGTGTTAAAAACGAAACTGCGACCGGTTAAGTTTAATAACCTGGATGTGAAAAAAATCGTTTATGTGTGCTTATCTTTCTTATATGTTACAGACGCTCCTTCTATCTAGAATATTATTGCGTCCTACGCTTAACCTTTCGTTTGAGTCTAGTCTTGTATTTTGTTTTGTGTTACAAAAGAAGTTTTTTTTTTCCCCTGGATTTTTTCAGGTAGCCCAATCATTGCACGGAAGCCACTCGGGAAAGAAAGAAGGATAACTTATTATAACA
Source organism: Anisus vortex (assembly GCA_949126835.1). Taxonomy (NCBI): domain Eukaryota; kingdom Metazoa; phylum Mollusca; class Gastropoda; family Planorbidae; genus Anisus; species Anisus vortex. The sequence continues at coordinate 32,040,518 of OX421508.1, forward strand.
TGCGTTCGTTCTTACCAATGGAATAATAAAAGTGTTGTTGTTTTCATCCCTAGGTCTATATCTGATTATTGTAATCGATTATTGTTGTGCTGTAACTTTAATGAATGTGTTATTTATTTATTTGTTTACTTCTTGTATGTACTTTAAATGTATGGGTTACTTTTCTGCGTTCTTTGTACTTTTTATAGAAGTTCATTTTTGGTTCAGGGAAATTTATTGGCCAATGACATGATGAATGTGTTTTGTGACCACATGTGTGTTTGTTTTCTTTGTATGTATCCGTTTATATTAAATGTTATTCTTCCTAAAATGTTCATTTATTATCTTTGACAATGTTTACTTTGATGTCGTGGTTTGTTTTGCTCTATATTGGTTTTTTGTCTAAAGATTATGTCTTCATCTAGGTAAATATATTAGAAATAAAAGTATTTTTCTCTTGGCTTATAAGTTTACAGACGTTCCTTCTATATAGAAGATTATTAAATCCACTAGGCCCAAAACTCCTGCAGGGCGGCAGGGATTCGGTCGACGGCAGGGACAGAACCCGGGCCGTTTTGTTGTCAGACCGGTGTAGGCCACTAACCGCAGGACCTCTTTTATGTTCTATTGCACTATGAAAGTTAAAGCTGTAATTGTTGAATGTTTGTATAAATTGGTTTTACTTTATGTACGTTGTCTATTTGAAATGTTTTATTCTAATATTGGATGAATTCATTATATTGCACAATTAATTTCAAAACAAATTGCCTTTGGTATAAAAAAAATTAATTAAATAATAATTATTTTTTTTTGTGTCTTCGTCTATAGGTGTGTTATAGTCTATAGATGTGTCTTAGTCTATAGTGCGTCTTTGTCTATAGATGTGTCTTTGTCTATAGATGTGTCTTTGTCTATAGATGCGTCTTTGTCTATAGATGTGTCTTTGTCTATAGATGTGTCTTTGTCTATAGATGTGTCTTTGTTTATTGATGTGTCTTAGTCTATAAGTGTGTCTTTGTCTATAGGTGTGTCTTTGTTTATAGATGTGTCTTTGTCTATAGATGTGTCTTAGTCTATAAGTGTGTCTTTGTCTATAGATGTGTCTTTGTTTATAGATGTGTCTTTGTCTATAGATGTGTCTTAGTCTATAAGTGTGTCTTTGTCTATAGATGTGTCTTTGTCTATAGATGTGTCTTTGTCTATAGATGTCTCTTAGTCTATAAGTGTGTCTTTGTCTATAGATGTGTCTTTGTTTATAGATGTGTCTATGTCTATAGATGTGTCTTAGTATATAAGTGTGTCTTTGTCTAGAGATGTGTCTTTGTCTATAGATGTGTCTTTGTCTATAAATGTCTCTTAGTCTATAAGTGTGTCTTTGTCTATAGGTGTGTCTTTGTTTATAGATGTGTCTTTGTCTATAGATGTGTCTTAGTCTATAAGTGTGTCTTTGTCTATAGATGTGTCTTTGTTTATAGATGTGTCTTTGTCTATAGATGAATTCATTATATTGCACAATTAATTTCAAAACAAATTGCCTTTGGTATAATAAAAATTAATTAAATAATTTTTTTTTTTTTTTTTTTTTTTTTTTTTTTTTTTTTGTGTCTTCGTCTATAGGTGTGTTATAGTCTATAGATGTGTCTTAGTCTATAGTGCGTCTTTGTCTATAGATGTGTCTTTGTCTATAGATGTGTCTTTGTCTATAGATGCGTCTTTGTCTATAGATGTGTCTTTGTCTATAGATGTGTCTTTGTCTATAGGTGTGTCTTTGTTTATAGATATGTCTTTGTCTATAGATGTGTCTTAGTCTATAAGTGTGTCTAACATGCTAACATAGCATGGATAGGCGCGCTATATAAATCATCATCATCATCATCATCTTTGTCTATAGATGTGTCTTTGTTTATAGATGTGTCTTTGTCTATAGATGTGTCTTAGTCTATAGGTGTGTCTTTCTCCATAGATGTGTCTTTAACTATTGGTGTTTCTTTGTCTATAGTTGTGCCTTTATCTATAGGTGTGTCTTTGTCTATAGATGTGTCTTTGTTCATGAGTATGTACTTACCTAAATGTTTAGTATATCTTTACGTGTAGTTTTATCTACTCAAGTGTTCTTATACTTTGCACATAATATTCTCCATGTATTCTGCTATGCGTTTGTCTATGTGTTGGATTCAACTTTAACCCCTGACCCTTGAAGCTCTTTGCGGTGGTCCTGTGGTAGAGCGCTCGGTTCCAATCATGGTTAATGCCAGGGTGTTTTTTTTGCTTTCCCGCATCTGGAATGTGTCCCTGAATCTACCCAGTCCTGGGCAAAGTCCAAGTAAGTGGGTACATGATATTTTTTTTTTATGTGAGTAAATTGGACTGGGTATTGCTCAGGCCACACAATTCTCGTGAACACCGATGGCGAGGAAACTGATGAACACTGCTTTACATGCCCTATGGATGAATCTGGTCGATTTCCCCCCTCTCTCTTCTTCTCCTACGTGACCTACGTGTACAAAAAAAAAAACCACAATCATGACCTCCACTTTGCGCGTGACGTGAACAAATTTCCCCGTTGTTCTAATCCCGCAAGGTAAATTATTACCTTTAAAAAAAAACAAAAAACTTTCAATCGTTCGGGCTAAGACGTTTAAAATTTATTCTGGAGAGACAGTTGAAAGTTGAAAGTTCATTAATTAAAAAAACAGCAACAACAAAGAATGCAAGACTAAGCGGATGTGCACAGTTTCAATGACTCGTTGATGGAAGTTGAGAACCCTTCCTCCACCCACCCTCTCCTCCTTTACGCTGCTCTATTTGTATATACAAGAGTCTGACCCATGTCTCCTTTCAAAGGCGTAGCTTCATTTGTGGACGGACACCTTATTACAAATGTAAGTAAAGTACAATTTCAATGCCCAGCCGCCTTTACTTTAAGTAAACTAATGTCAGGTACCCATCCCAGCTGGGTAGACTCAGGAGACACCCTCAAGTCCCTGGAAAAAATCCTAGCCTCCACCAGGATTCAAACCCAGAACCTTCGGACGCCAGTCGTACGCGCTGCCCACCGTGCCCCCAATTTTACCCGTTCACATATTTAAAAAAACAAACAAAAACAAAACGCTACAATCTATTTTTCTAGAAGTCATTATGTCAAATTAAATAGCAGGCCTAGTAGAAAATTTAAAAAACAACAGTACTTATAGAAAATTAACTTTTTTTAAAAATATAATTAGCTGCACTAAGGCTAGTTTTTTTCAGTTCCTGGGTCTGGAGGGTGTCCATGACTCTATCCAGCTCTGGAGGGTGTCCATGAGTCTATCCAGCTATGGAGGGTGTCCATGAGTCTATCCAGCTATGGAGGTAGTCCATGAGTCTATCCAGCTCTGATGGGTACCTGACATAGTTGGGTTAAAGTAAAGGAGACTGGGCATTGTGCTGGCCACACAATCACCTAGTATGTCCATGACTCTATCCAGCTCTGATGGGTACCTGACATAGTTGGGTTAAAGTAAAGGAGGCTGGGCATCGTGCTTGCCACACATTCCCTACTATTCCGTGGCCACAGAAACTAGTGAACACTGCTTCACCGCCCTATGATCAGTTTGGACTACACAATAAAAAGATCCTAATCAATATACGAGACTAGACTCACACCAAAGATAAGTGTATAAGTCTCAATAAGCGCCCTTAACTGGCGATAAAAAAAAACTTTTTATAAAAAGGGCAGCCTTTCGTTGTTTTAATTTTTAATATAGCTTATGTGTAGGCTTACATTGCATTTTCCCACTATAGATTGTGTCACTATTATTCTGTAAATACATTAGTATCTGCATCTGTATCTATTTCGAACTAGGTTTCTTTTTAAAATATTTTTCTGTTACTTGAAATGTATATCTTCATATCGAAAACCTATAATACGCTATATTTACATTTATATGTTTGCGCTTGCGTGAAGCTGGTCCTCCTACGCAAAGCGGCCCAACCTATGCTACAAACAGACTTTATCACTCCTCTCTATCCATGAAACCAGCACACTTCCCGCAACAGGTGACAACCGCAAAAATCGTCGTTGGGCCGCGTTACTACCTGCCGCGATACGATAAAACTATATATAGCGCCCCGCGAGACGCTGCCCAGCTATGCACGTATCGACACCACAATCAGCCTTTCAGCTAATCACTGACGTCAGCAGAATTTTTGAATATTTCATCAACTCTCCCCCTGCCTCAAGTAAGCTTTTGCAACTTAGAACTTCTTGGCTAAAAGTGTATCACTAATTGTAATTCAAACGGGAGGGTTCTCATATCTTATAGGCTATAGGGATTTAACATTTTTACTACGGATATGAAAAAACGAAGCCATGCTTTTTTGTTTGTCTTCTTTGTTTTCCAATTAAACCATCAGCAACAAAATTATGATTACTATTCAAAAGCGATTTTAAAAATCTGTTACCTCTATATAGGCCTAACCAGTGGCGTACCGAGGGGGGTGCGGGGGGTGCGTACCGCACCGGGTGACACCAGCCCTCTGTACGCCACTGGGCCTAACTGTCTTATCTATATAGGGGCAACGAGTAAAGTGGTAATAATGCATAAGGCATTAAAACTCAAATTTAGAAATACAACACAATAGCAACCTCTGGCAAAGCTCAGATAAACATAAAGATAAAAACACTTTCCTTATCCCCTATGCGAGAACAAATGCATATAAGTACTATTTCTTCCCGAGTGGCATTCGGGCATGGAATGGGTTGCCTGAACAAACCAGTAAAACCAGTAACTTAACATCATTTACAACATTGATAAAGGTGCAAGACTAGACTCGGACCACGGATGAGCGTAGGACGCAATAATCTTTTTTATAGAAGGAGCGTCAGTAATGTATCGGATACAATAAGAAAGTAGACTCTGTGAACTCTGTGTGTGTTCAACCAATCATATTAGTTAATTTTAAGTCACGCGACGTTATTGTCTCATAATAATATTATACTTTTGCGATTTCACTTCGGGCATGTGCCTTCGCTAGCTAAGTGGATCATGTATCGGGCTGCCATTCGGGCGACCCGGGTTCGATTGTCCAGTTAGACTATAACCTACCTTTTTTCTACAATTTTTTTATATTTCAATAAATATTATTTTTTTAAAAAAAGATTGTAAATCTACGAGCAACACAGGACTATTTAGATTTTTGTTAAATAAAAAGACTTGCCTATTTTTTTACCCGATTACAATATTTATTTTAAATTACTGTCCTAAAAGTTTTCAGTGAAAAACATTTTTTTTAATTATTAGATTTATAGCTTTCTGTTAATTGTAGGGTGATTTTTTTTTATCTGTAGCTTATCCAGGCCAGTTTTATTTTCCGCCGGACAACGCTGGGCAATTTAGATTCGTCCACTGATCTATAAAAAGACTGAATTGCGCCTTCTTAATAAATTGGTTTGAGCAAAGTGAAGAAATGCACTGATCTATAGAAGAAAGCGAAAACTAAAAATGTCCACTGCACTTACCGATATAAACAAATTTGTGTCTAAAACTTACTGTGCCATTGATCTATAAATAGATCGGAACGGAATCTATGTTGCTGCCATTTTACACAATATGCAAATGGATTGTTGCTGTCAAGCTTCTGACTTCTTATTAATAATATAAAACTAACAATAATACGATAAAAAGAAAACAAATATCAAACAATAAAAAAAAGTTAATAATAAAAAAAGTAGACAGCAATATTTCGCAGTACGGAAAAACCCGGTCCCGAACACACACTAAATTGGAAAGCATTTTAAAGGGACATCATTTGGAAACTGCGCCCATTGTATAACCTTAACATACGGTGATTAGTAATAGGTCTAAGTTTATTTAAAAGAATAAATTAACGAATTAAGCAATATTGTTAAAAAAATAAAACTTTTTTTTGGGACGTTTTCAATTTATACATTTAATTTTTAACCCGATTAGTCAAACGGCTTAGGAGAATATAGAGCAGAAACAAACATCTAAATAAATAAACAAACTCACGGTAATTATATATATTGATCAGTGACAGTATAAACAAAATGGCGGAAATTTCCTCAAGAATGTTACTTCCGAGCCCAATCCATTCTTTTTAGAGATCAGTGGTTTCGTCTAATATATTACAGACGCTCCTACTATAAAAAAGTTTAATGCGTCCTACGCTCATCTGTGTGACTGTCTTTAGGGTTTTTATACTGATTATCCCCACCCCTTTTTTTTCCAAAATAAAATAAAAATTGGTTTGGGAGTTAGATTTTCTAGACGTAGATACGTCGTTATGTGCCCTTTTCGCTATGTCGCTGTTCAATAGTATCTCATTTATTATATATGCAATCAATTATTCACACATAACCATATCACCAACAAATTACTGAAAGACCGGATGAAGTAATTAATTACAAAAACAAACAATTAAGTCGTTGTTTTTTACTCCCTTTCTATTAATTTGTATTTTCTGTCTGTCTGTTTGCTTGATAGCAAAACTTTGCATCGATTTTTCGACCACTTCCCATCGTCCAATCGAGCTGAAACTTGGACAGCAGACTTGTCCCGACTAACAATACATTCTAGCAAATTTTCAGCATCATAGCGTTTGGATTAGTCACGAATTCATTCGACCAATTTGCGAATCGAGGAATATATTCCACGTCCAACATGGCTGCCTCTCCCGGAAGAGACGGAAGTAAGTAAACTTTTCGGATATGTTTGTTTTTACGAAATAAATAGATGCATAGAATGAAAAATACACAATATAGCCGAAACTAAGCGAGTTATCTTGATATGGTTTTTGCGGGCCAAAGCTAGAAAAAAAAAACTGGATGCGCAAAAGTGAAGCGACGATCGTGGCTTCATTCATTTTAAAAAAAATCCGCAATCGTTATAATTAGGTATGTATTTGCCGACATTACCGATTCGAAATTGTAGTTTTGTAGTGAAGTGGAAATGGTAAACTTAGTTTACAAAGAAAGGGAGTATAGTAAAAAAACTTTGTTTTTATGGTTTGCACTTTTGCTGAAATTTCGTGTTTTTTTTTAAATTATAATATAACACAAAATGACCTTTCCTGGAATTATTTTGACCTTGGTCCCCCCCCCCACCTCTCCCCACCTTTCATTGATACTCCATCACCCACCCACATAATCCATTACTGAATTTCTGCTTACCCTTTATGGTCACAGTAAAAAATATTCATCGTAAGCAGTCTGTTGCTGGATGAACCCTCATATAGTCTTTACATTCCATCTACTTTAATTTTTAAAAATTCCTTCCTTTTATTTTTAGTTGTGTTTTTAGTTGGTCATTCAGTGTTCTTCGGAGTGACCGTGGTCGATCGCTACCTCGGACCTGGGTTCAAATCCTTCACCAGCCCCATGGATCAATTTAGTCTGACTTGCTGCTACTATTTTAAAAAAACAACTCATTCCTGTTTGGTAAATTTCTTAGGTAAAGCAGATTAGTGGTTCTGTGGAAAATCGAAACCTATGCTTCTTAATTTACCGTTAGATCAATAATTCCGCAGGTGGGGAGAAGCAGAGGAGACCGTGCCGCGCGGCGTGCCGAATGGTTGTCTATCTCGTACAGGACCTTGGTGTGCCCCCGGGTCCACCCCTTTATATCATTACGCCCTGGACTAAAAAGCCGGAAGGCTCGTCCGTTTCTTTTTTCGAGACATTTTAATATCGTCAAAATGCGGTATCTATGACTTTGACTTTGAGAAAGGATGCCACGAATGAAAAAGGTATGGGAACCACTGTATTACATCATTGTTCGCCCCCCCCCCCTCCACCCTACAATCCTCCCATCACCCTTTCCTTTTAAAGATCCTACGCGTGTGCCACTACTAGACACGTCCCTCGCTTGGGGAGATAGATTGTCATCTTGGAATAGGCTAAAACCATTAAGCAGTGATAGGGTACCTTAGACTCATTCTCGTGTCACAAAATGGCTGAACTGTGAATAACGGCATATAATCTCTTAGGTCATCAGAAAAAGTCCACTGTAGATTTCGTCTTTTTGTCTTAAATGCGTTAAGAACAAAAATATTTTTTATACGATTTTTTTCTGTTAAATTTAACGGTTGGGACACAGGTTGATTTTTTAGTCAATTCAATAGAACAATACAATTTTTAAGTTTCATAAGAAATGACCGTAATTGCACAACTTTGTTTGGGTTTGACATACAGGACATTTTATAGAGAAAATCAAACGATCTTATCACGATCTTATCACCAGAAGATCTCTGCTTAAAGAGCATTGGCCGGTAAGGCTACTCTTACTAGTGTTCCGAACATTGATAACAGGGCTCACTGCGTCCTACGCATGACCTATTACACAAAAACAAAAGTGAAAGTTTCTAAGGATGAAAGCAAAAAAGCCAGCCAACGAGGATTTACCAAGTCAGCACACCCGCATCTCTCTCACGAGAAAAAAAATTTGTAAAGGACGCCTTGTAGGAATGACGTACTTAAATGCACCGATTCGGAACTGTTATCGAGTTTCCCAGATGATGAGCAGTAGTAACGAACGCAGCATAATAACATTATGGACAGGTCTTAACGTGTATGCATGCATAAAAGGTCACGTGCAAAAACATTTCCGTTCTTATTCGATCAATTTCTTCGAAACAATGTCTGTGTGCTACTTTACTGGTTGTACTCAAATTTATTGGGGATTAAAATTTATTTAATTTCCAATAGATGTTTACAAAGCAAAACAATGTATTGTGAAAGTCAGAAGGGAATAATCACCTTTTTAAAATATCAAACTTATTTTGCTTAATGCAAAATAATTTTTGTTATTCGTTTTTATGAATTTACTCATTTTGTTTTTCAATAACCAAGAAAACGCAACTCTTTACTCATTTATTTTGTAAACAAATAAACATTTAACGTCACGCGACTAACACTTGAGTATTAATGATCGCCTGTTCACTTTTGATGTTAAAAACGGATTCCTCATAACTAATATTGTATCCTTTGTTTAATTCTAAATGACTAGAACTGGCCGTCGAGGTTGAAATCAATTGTCAAACACCAGCAAAAGCATCCTTTTTTTGTTTACTAGTTTAAAAATAGAACAGGAAGTTCACGAACATTCAGGTTCAAAAGTTCACGCCTTATTAAGACTTGTCAATTCGAGGCTAAGAATATCTGGCCAACTGAGTTACAAGAAGATCGACTTCCGTCATCACAAAATGGCAATTTTTATTACAATAAATGCTGTGCGCAAACAAATATTTTCAAATCTAAAACATATTAAAAAGTTATATACAAAACACACACACACATATCCCTGCGGACACACCACGTTATATTGACGTGGAAAAAAACGTGGTTTTCACGTGTTTTCGTGGTTTCCACATCCCCTCCCTCCGTCGATTGGACGTGGTGTGTCCGTTGGGATATGCGTTTCAACAATAGCCATACCGTGCACACACAACATTCAAACTAATCTTGTTTTTCAGGCTACTTACCGTTGAGCCGCGACTGCTTGTATCCACACCGCCCCTTTCCGCAAGCCTAGGGGTGATCCGTCGGTCCGGAGCCGTCACGTCGGGTCTATTGCTACCCCCGGACCTTCCAGAATACCAAGACATGATGAACGGCAGAATCAGATCAGGTGGCTATTGGCTCTTCATTGCAGTCAGTCCATGGAAACCACTATACACACAAAAAGTTTTCATAGTATTTATTGTGCTCAACGGCTGTCGACACGCACGCGTCGACATATTTTGATTTCACCGATTCGTTCAGTTTGAAGTCTTAATTATGAATTGACTTTTTAAAGCTGCAATCAGTCATATTAAGACTCATTGAATTTTATTACCAATCGTTTCTTATCACTACTTATTAGTGTCAATTTTGGAGCCTATTATCCACAATACCCTTTTCTTGTAGTGACTGCAACATTGTTTTTCGTTGTTTAATGTTACGTTTATAGTGTATGGAAGCCTATAAGGCAAAAATATATATTTCTCCAATTAGTAAAATGTGACTTCCTAAGTCCTAAAAGATATTTACTCACAGGTCTATATGAAACATAACAGATATTTTTTTTAATTAATTAGAATATGAATCTTCTTTATGAGACCCATCAACTAAAGAAAATATTAGTTAGACCTATATTAGAATATGAATCTTCTGTCTGAGACTCGTGAACTATAGACAATCATAAACAGATCCAGGAAAGAGCTGCAAGGTTCAATACTAGTGACATGATTATTCACAACTAACAAGAGTAACACCAATTATTAAATCAATTAACCTAGAAACACTAGAAGACAGAAGGGCAAAGTAGTAAGGTAATAATACACAAGGCATTAAATTCTAACTTAGAAATACAACACAAGCTATTGTAATACTCAGATAAACCTATGGATAAAAAACTTTATTTAAATTGCAAGAATAAATGGTTCTCATTCGTACCGAGTATAATCATTGCATGGAATGGGTTACCTGAACAAATCAAGACAATCAGCAACATTACATCATTCAAAACCCTAATCGACTTGCAAGACCAGACTAAACTCATGAATAAACTTAATAATAATCTGTATAGAAGAAGGATCTTTAACTGCTAAACAAAAAAAAAAAAAAACTACAACATATCATAAATTAATATTAAATCACATCTTTGATGACTATATTTCGAAGCACTGATAGTTCGGTTGTAATTAAAAGCACAGAGACAATGTTATAATAATTTAACGTAAAGACAGTAGACGTTGTCTTTATATGGCAGAGTTTTGAATTTTGATATACAAAGGCGTTGAAAGTTGGCATTGAAAAAAAAACAAGTTTCTTGACCAAATATGGTCACTGTCTGGAGGAGGCATCTGAGTCTGACCACATCCGTTTGCTACTCCGCAAGAGCAGGGAGAAAAAAGTTATCACAGCTGTACTTTGTGCTGGCCACACAATCTATATATATAAAAAGACAGTGTTAAGCCCCGCAAGGTTCCCCATTGGTCAATTTGAAAACACGTGTGTCACTGACCTATATAGGCCTAGCCCACTATACCGTCTAATAGTTTTTCACATCGGACATGTGTCTTCGATAGCTCAGTGGTAAACGTAGTGGACTGCTATACGGGCTACCAGGGTTCGATTCTCCAGTTAGACTATACTTTTTTTTTTCGACAATTAATTTTTCAAACTTTTAAAAACAAAAAGCATTGTAAATCTATAGGCAATATAGATTTTGTTAAATAAAAATATTTGACTATTTTTTTTACCCTATTACAATATTTATTTACTTTCCTAAAAGTATTCAGTAAGTGTAGTTTATAAATTTGTTATCTGCACCCCAGACAATCCTTTTTTTTTTCACCCGGGCAACGCCGGGCAATGTAGCTTGTACCTTGTATGCTGTGACCAATGTAGTTTTGTATGAAATAATCTCACTAAAGATCATAGCTATACAAAAAGTGGCCTCTATAAACAAATGCTTTTAGCTATTGTTATAAGGTCTGCTTTTAAAATATACTATATAATAATCAAATTTGTCAAATACAGACATCCACAAAGATACTAGATCTATATGTTTTAATCTGAAGATAAAAACGATATTGTTGTAGGCCTACACTATCCGCCCAATGACACGTATAAAGTCCAGAAAATGTTTCGGAATGTATTATCACTGAAACCGCAGAAATTTTCCTTTTTTTTTCTCCCAACATCCGGTTCTACCAAGCCAAATTTAGAAAATAAACAAAAATGAACACCAACACAACTTTCTGAAATGTACAAAAAAAAAAAAAGAAACATTTCTCCCGTCTTACTATATACGTGTTCGATCAGCTTTTACTAAAATAAAGAGTCGAAAAAAAATGTCTTCAGAAATATGTTTGACAGAAGCTAAGTTGGAAATTGATCTAGAAGATATCAACTTAAGAGGAGAAAAAAAAATAGGGAGGGGATTTAAATGGAAAGCCCTAGAGCTTCTTTTCCTCTTTGTTCATCTAAACTGGTTTATGTCCACCAACCGCATCTCCCCCCACCCCACCCCGAACTCCCTCTTTTCCGCCCACTTGCCTGTTTGGATTTTCGTTTCGTATCTAATCGTACTATAAGATTCAGCTACGGCGAACGGTTCAGATTTTACTCTTACTCAGGGCAGACTGGAGTATCCAAAATGCATGTTATAGATCTGTAACCAGGGCCGGCTCGACCATATAGGCAACATAGGCGCATAATTGATGATTTTTGTTTTAATTTGGGGATTTAAAAATATAAACTAAATTAAAGTTTAGTGTTTCTGAGCGCTACTAGCATAGACAGACGAACTACTAGGTAATAAATGTCGAAGGTTATTTTATTTAAGTTGTCTTAGAAAATAGGAACGTATGCCATAATGCTACTCAGTTTCTCCCAGTTGAAGGTACTTTAATGAGGGCGCAGAAATGGTTTTAGACTACGGCGTCAAAAACCCTAGAGCCGGTCCTGTCTGTAACATATTTATTGTTAACATTTTTATTTGTGCTTTCAAAATCTTAAATTTTTTTATTAGTGAAGTAGAGTTTTCTGATCATTGGATGCAAGAAGATTATATCCAGCCCCATTTAATTTCACCTGCCTTAAGTAAGTTACCTTGTTTGGCCTGGGCAGACTCAACACCTTACATAAACCGGAACTTTACATAGCCAGGAAAACAAACTCAGGCCTCCATTTTGCACTCAATTTAAAACCAAGACAAAAATAAATATTCAAAGTGTCTTTTTTTAAATCCATACTAGTTAATACGGTTAGTGTTATAGGCTATGTGATGTATTGTCAACCCTTTTTTTCTTTGCTGTTGTTGTCCCTGGGATTGTGTGGTTAGTACAACGCCAAGCAGATTTAACTTTAGAAATGAGAAAACGGTGAGATACACTTAAATAAAAAATATCTTGGCATTTTTTTCTTGTTCTAGATTTGAACGTTCGGCTGGCACACCGAAGGTCCTGGGTTCGAATCCTGGTGAAGGCTACGATTTTTTTCCCTGGTTGGAAGGTGTCTCTGAGTCTACCCAGCTCTGATGGGTACCTGACCTTATATAGGGTAAAGTAAAGGCGGATGTGCATAGTGCTGGCCACACAATCACCTAGTATGTCATGTCCACAGAAACTGGTGAACGTTGCTTCACTGGCCCTATGGATCAATTCGGACCGACAGGTAATTCTTTTACTTTTTTTTATTTATTTCTAGATTTGAACATAAGACATTTGGAATGACAATCTAAAAACTAGCTGCGGGTGGTTGATCTTCACGTCTTAATAAGTTGAATTGCGGGTAGTTTATATTATGTAAAACTGTTCACTATATGGAGAAATAAATGGTAGGACCACGCCACTGTGTTAAAATATTGACTATTAACTCTTTTTTTTAAAGGCCAGTAGTGTGTGTGTGTGGGGGATGTGTATGTGTGTGTGTGTGTTTGTGTATGTATATATGTATTAAGATTAGCTATTAGGCGGGGGGGGGGGGGGGGGGGGGACATTATGTTGTTAAATTATCGAGGTCAAACTCACTATTAAAACAAGAAAAAACAAACTCAGAAGGGTTTTCTACATCCTCCATCCCCCGTGATGTCAAAAAAATAAGCAGAACGGTCGAGCTACGTTTATACATTAACACATAGTAGGAAAACAAATTCACAAAAAGCTTTATTTTTTTATTGGGCTGTGTTATCTACGGGAACTAACCGCTAGGTTGCACGAGTTTAATAAGAGTTTGTCTATTTTATTACGGTAACTTTGTACAGAAATCATTAATAACGAGGGAATGACTGCTAGGATATTTCTGCTATATTTGATGATGGCTTGCAGACTCCTGTTGCGGAGTTTACCGATCGGTAATAGGCCTAAAAGAATTCCCGTTTAGTATGTCGATATCTTTTATCATTGATATTACTGGATCGCCAACTTCAGTTAAACCAATAGAAACTAAGCGACCCTCTTTCGACTTGGTGATTCGCTTAGTAGTTGTGGTATTAGCAACTTCCGGTTTATAAAACCGTGAAAGGTCTAAAACAACTATAGGTTCTTTGAATGTCTAAAATGAAATATTTAAATTGGTAGATCGTATCTCAAGAGTCGGTAACCTAAGACTTGGCATGCAGGGCGATTTTAAATGGCACGCGAGAGACTTCCAAGAGTTGTTTCTCGCTGAATTTAGTTTCCGGTATTAAATGAGGAGTAATACCTGTTGAAGCCGATGTTTCTGAATGGAAGATAATATTTCAGTGAGTTGAACATGCATTTACAAAGAAGGGGTGAAACAGCATTTAAACTGTTAGACCAGGGCTTGGCAAGCTACGGCACGCGTGACATAGTTGGCACGCAGAGAGATTTTCAATGGCACGAGGATGACCAACTAAGGTGTCAATTCAAGTCTCTTCTAAAGAAAAGAGCGGGATGACTTCTGGCACACTGAACGACTTAGAAATGGTACTTTGGCACACCATTATTAAAGGGATGCCGACCACCGTGTTAGACCACGCGATTTGATTTTCATTTAAACTGGACATCAATTTCAAAACAACATGTACCTACTTCCCTAATTTATGGATAGATAGATGGTTTTTTTTTAGAAGTACATTTAATCACTCTAAGTGGAGTTTTATAAACAAAGGCAAGACTTTTAAATTCATGGACTCATGTTTTCATATCACATCAAGCCTAACTGGTTTGATCTTATTACATCCGTCTTAGATGGTGATTTCAAATTGATGCAAGTTGAATTTTAAACCAAAAAAACGGACATCAAAATCCCAATTGTGTATAAAGACATAATAATTAAAAAGTAATATTAGTTATAATAAAAAAGATAACGTTTCTACATCACTGTCATAGTAGAATCAAATTAGGGAAACTTTATTTTAATCAAAGGGAGATAATTAAACCGTTTTCTCTAAGCTCATATTTCTAATACGTTTCATATATTTCTTTAAAAAAAAAAAAAGAAATGGCTTACATATTATAATTTTCAAATTGTTAAACTGTAAAAGATAGTTGAAAATCATATAAATATTATATGACTAAAGAATTAATATGTACATTTACAAACATTACACTAATTACCCACTTTGTATGATTAATACGTATCAATTCAATATGTACTCGAAAGATTAATAATGTAAGTATTTAAATATTCTCTGCTGTCTTCTATCTCTTTGGAATTGTAAAAATGCAATAAATGTCTCCTATCCCTTTTTTCTCTGTGTAAAATAATAATTTTGGTAATGTAAATGCAATTTTTCATGAATAAACATTTTTGGAAAAAAAATAATAGAGGAAACACTTTAAAAGACTTCTCAGTTAAACTGAGATCAAAATTTAATTAATATTATCTGTTGTTAGATCCTCATCTTGACTAGCAAAAGATAGTGTAAAGACAATAATTACCATGAATGTGAAAGCTTAGTAATAAAATATTGTATTTCTTCTTCCTCTTCTTCATATTACTGGCGAGACCCCGTCAGGGCCGAGGAAGGAGTCCACAATTTAAATTGATATAAATGCAATTAAAAGGATGATAATCACAAACATGTAGATTTTGTATTAAATATAAAACGCATAATTAAACGATTTTCTCTATAATTAAAAAAAAATAAGAGAACTTCTCAGTAAAGCTGAGATATAATTTTAATAATTGTATAGATCTATTGTTAGATCTATATTCTATGTCTCGACAGCCAAATGATAGATTTTAGACAATGTATAATACCAGTCGGCTATTTGTATTTTATTATGTTTGATCTACACATAAATAAATAAAAAGTTTCTCGTCGGACCAAATTGATCCATAGGTTCACCAGTTTCTGTGGCCACGGCATACTAGTGGATATGTGTGGCCAGCACAATGCCCAGCCGTTTTACTTTACCCCAACTAATGTCAGGTACGCTGCTGTACCCATCAGAGCTGGGTAGACTCGAGTCCCGGGAAAAAATGCTAACCTTCACCAGGATTCGAACCCAGGACCTTCGAAAGCGCTGCCGATCGGCCACCATTCCCCATATTTTTTAGACATATAATTAATGTGACAGTTTAGTAATACAATATTGTATTTGGTAAAAAGTATTTTTTAGACATATAATTAATGTGACAGTTTAGTAATACAATATTGTATTTGGTAAAAAGTATTTTTTAGACATATAATTAATGTGACAGTTTAGTAATACAATTTTGTATTTGGTAAAAAGTATTTTTTAGACATATAATTAATGTTACAGTTTAGTAATACAATTTTGTATTTGGCAAAAAGTATTTTTTAGACATATAATTAATGTGACAGTTTAGTAATACAATATTGTATTTGGCAAAAAGTATTTTTTAGACATATAATTAATGTGACAGTTTAGTAATACAATATTGTATTTGGCAAAAAGTATTTTTTAGACATATAATTAATGTGACAGTTTAGTAATACAATATTGTATTTGGCAAAAAGTATTTTTTAGACATATAATTAATGTGACAGTTTAGTAATACAATATTGTATTTGGCAAAAAGTATTTTTTAGACATATAATTAATGTGACAGTTTAGTAATACAATATTGTATTTGGCAAAAAGTATTTTTTAGACATATAATTAATGTGACAGTTAAGTAATACAATTTTGTATTTGGTAAAAAGTATTTTTTAGACATATAATTAATGTGACAGTTTAGTAATACAATATTGTATTTGGCAAAAAGTATTTTTTAGACATATAATTAATGTGACAGTTTAGTAATACAATTTTGTATTTGGTAAAAAGGATGATAATCACAAACACGTTATTTTTTTAAAAATTAAATATTAAACGCTTAAACGATTTTCTTTATACATCTTTTTTGGCTTTTGGCATTTCTCCTTGCTCTTGCTCGGTGCTAAATAAATTTTCTTATAAAATTAAACAAAAATAAAATAGAGCAGATGGACTTTCAAGCTGTTGGCACGCTGAATGATTTAGAAATCCCAGTTTGGCACACAATTAGGAAAGGGTTGCCGACCCCTGTCATATCTTATCTTATATATTACAGACGCTCCTTCGTATCTTATCTTATATAGATCTATTATTACAGACGCTCATTCGTATCTTATCTTATATAGTTCTATTATTACAGACGCTCCTTCTATATAAAAAAGATTATTGTATCCTACGCTCATCCGTGGCTGAGTCTTTGCTTTTATTTTTTATTAAAGGATTAATGTGGCTATGGCCGTTGTTGTAATCCTAATTGTTACTATAAAGAAGGATAATGCATCCTACGCTCATCCGTGATCTAGTCCTGCATTTTGATTAGTTGCAGAATATTGTAAATGTCAACCATGGGAACTCACAATGAAAAAAAAAGTAAACAGTATTGGTAAAACAGAAGCGCTTTACAGGCCTACTTTTTGTATCACTGCGCATGGCAATCGCAACTGTAGGCCTATAGCATTAAAAATAGAGCAAGCAGTCCACACTGATCCCATTAATAGAGTATTCGTAAACTTGTTAATATTTTTTTTGAAAGTAAAGTCTTTTTAAATCTTTGGTTTGGCAATTTCGCTTTATGTGTTCGATTTTCAAATTCGTCTCGAAGGTGTAGTTAAACTTTCCGTTTCGGTTTTGACCGAAAGTCAATTTATAACTTTCGGAATGGTTTCATTTTTGGCCGCAACCAAAAATTTGGTTTTGGTCGGCCTCTTGAGATCACTTGAAAAGCGAAAGTATTTAACAACAGGCGCAAACAAAATATTTCTGAATAAAAAATTTGTTTTGGTTTTATTTTAGCTGTATTATTTATTTTAAATTTTAAATATAATATTTTGAAGAAAAACAATTTTGGAAGGGATGGTCACCTGAAATGTATTTATAGCACAGTGTTAATTGAGGGTGTCCCTGTGTCTACCCAGCTCTGGTGGATAACCTAACTTTAGTTTGGGGTAAAGTAAATGCGGTTGGGCGTTGTACTGGCCCACACAATCCCCTAGTGATGCCGTGGCCACAGAAACTGGTGAAAGCTGCTTCACCCATCCCATGATCAGTTCGGTCCCTACAAGAATACTTTACTACTTAAAAAAATACATTTTTATACATCAGTGATTGCGTATAAAATGGCGAAAGCTTGCAGTCAATAATTTCACTTTCGTACTCAACCCATTCTTTTTTATATATAGGTCGGTGATTGTCCCTGATAATTATCGTTACTTGCATATAGTACAGTATACTGTGTTGATAAAAAGATTTTAAGACAAAAGCTTGCACTTATAAACATTCTCACAAGGCCTGAACATCTCTTGCATAATCAATCATACCGGCATTGAAAAAAAAACATATTGATTAAGCCAACGTATGCTGTATACATCTATAACGCTTCTAGATAAGCCTTCAACCCTGCATAAGGATCTGATAACACACACACACACCGACAAACATGTATTCATTTATTTATCTTCTGAAGTTTTTGTTTACAAGTCAAACCCCTTCCACATTATTTGTACCCCGCTCCCAATAAACATTCTCTTTGTCCCTTCAGTCAGATTTCTCTTATAAAATGTGACAATAGCAATAAAACAATATATGGAGACAATAGATACGTATAGATAAATGTGCTCGCACCGCCAACCCCTTCAAATCACGTCCCGCCAACCGCCCTGGGTATAAAAAAGTTTTTCATCGATCGTCCTTGAAAATCTGCAAATCGAAACCCAACAATTAAAAGAAACAAACAACAAACAATGCAACAAGTTAACTAAGATGTAGATTCCCCTCGATGTGCTGCATCATATAGCTATATTTATATCCGTCCCTTTGGGTTTGTTTGTTTGCCTGTTTATTTGTTTAGTTTGTAAGTGTGTATATTATAATCCTCCCGGTCAGGCCCTTATAGATTGTGGGAGAAAATCATCATTGGCTCCATAGTCTCGAAAAACGATTAGATTTGCGCTCCTGTTATTTGGCCAGCCCTGCAAAATTGACTGTGTCTCTGGAGACCTATCCTTGAGAGACAGGCTCTGTCGCATCTCTGGCACTTGAAAGCTGGACCGTTGGAGATTGTTAGGGGCAGCCTGTGTTCTTTACTTTTCTTCGCTGCTCTTGGCGAAGTTTGTCCTCTGCCGCATTTATACCCGTGTATAAGGTGCCTCTCCAACTACTTCTGTACTGAGCAGGGTTCTCCCAGTTTCCTACTTCTACATCTATAGCCTTTAGGTCACGTTTGCAGACGTCCTTGTACCTGAGTTAGGGGCGGCCGGTAGCTCTCTTGCCTTCAGCGAGCTCAGCATATAGCAGGTATTTTGGGATTTGCCCATCCTCCATCCTGGAAACATGGCCAAGCCACCGAAGACGTCGTTGGCGAAGGAGAGTGATCATGCTAGGCATGTTAGCCCGTTGCAAGACCTCGTTGTTTGTTATGCGGTCCTTCCAAGATATCCCAAGTAGAAAACAATATAGCAAAATATGGGATAGTCCAGGAATCGGCAACCTATGGCACGCATGCCAAACTTGGCACGCAGAGCGATTTGCAGTGGTACGCTGAAGACCTCCAAATAGGAATTCAAGTTATTTTACAAGAAACTTAGTGCCAGAGCAGGGTGACTTTTAGACCGTTGGAAAGCAGAATGAATCAGAAATCCTACACTATTATCAACCGGTTGCCGACCCCCAGGGGTCTGCTATGCTGGATAAAAGATCTCAGAGAAATGGTTCTCAACTTTTAGAACACTTGTGCAAAAGCTGCGAGAGAGAGAGACTGGCATTCAAAGATATGTCTGCTTAGCCAGACGAGAGAATGCAAACTCCCAACCCCACGGTGATGCTCCATTTTCTCGCGAGATGCCGAAGATACACTCACATTTTTTTAGAAAATCTGTTTTTTAAAACCTAATCATGGTTGAATGACGTAGAGAGTTTCTAAAGCGGAAGTACGTCATTGTTTAAGTTAGAAAGCAAACGGAAGCTGAAAGTGTTAGATCTAGAGTTAATATTTTATTATTAGGCCTATTCATTCATCGAGAAAATGTTCGATTCATCGGGCGTTGTTCTCACCATTACGGAAAGACCATGAAAAGTTTAGTGTTGTACCCAGGGACTTAAGCACTAATAATTTTTTTAGCGCCCTCTCCCCCGACCCTTTTTACATAAGTTAGTCAAATTATACACAATAGTAAAACATTACCAAAAATTAAAAGAAGAGTTGCGCAGCGTCGACCTCACTCTCTCGTCCGGGTCCACCAGATGCCAGTGGCAAGAACAAGTCTAGACGACCGGCGATGGGCTCAGATGCAGTGGATGACCAAGATGTGCTACGTGCCTCACCTTGCACTACGCGCTCCACAGTGCGTTGCTGTAGTCGCCTTCACCTCCGTTGGATCTGGTTGATCTCCTCCGCAGGGTCCGCCGATGTCCAGGCTTCACATGCACAGGTAGGCAAGACCTATGTCGCCGTGGGTTTTAGCCCAGCGGCTACCCTCACCTGGTTTAGCCGGCCAGTGGAAGCCGTTGCCCGGGGTATGGCCGCTGTTGCATGCTAACAGCTACGAGGAGCCACAGGTGAGAGCTTAGTGACAGATGAGTACCAAGGCGGGCGAACTGCTCTGCTGAGCCCCACATGTCCACCCGTCGGAGGTACTACCCCTACCTGAACACCCCATATACCCCACTTTAAACAAACTAACATGCGCAAATCATTAGTCATCCATCATTCCAAGCCCTGTGGCGATGGGTAAGCGGCGAAGCGATAGGTGTGGTGCACTGGCAGTCGTAGCCGCAAGCCTGCACACAGGCGACTCAGGCTATAGGGTCGTTTCCCCACTGAATTGGAGCAAAAGTGGAATCCGGCAGAGACCTGAGTGACTGAGCAGCCCTATTCAGGACAGCACTGCTCACCTCCTAGCATGAGGAAGGGGCTAGAAAAGGTGCCCTAAAAATTGCCTGCTCCTTATACCCTGGCCGGCAAACCGCGGTCGGCGGGGACCCAATTTATGCGGTCGAAATTCAAAGAAAACAAAGTCAAAGACAACTCCTATAATACTTGGAGCTTGGAATATCCGCACACTTCTCGACAGAGATACCACTGATAGACCTCAGCGACGCTCAGCGCTCATAGCTCATGAACTTGCTAGATACAACATAGACATTGCTGCCCTTAGTGAAACAAGACTGGCTGGTGTAGGCGAACTCACAGAAAGGCTTGCTGGCTACTCATTTTTCTGGAGCGGACGCGACCCAACCGCAAAACGCGAGGCTGGAGTTGGTTTTGCTATCAAATCCTCTCTTGCGTGCAAGCTCACCAGTTCCCCCAGAGGAATAAATGATCGCCTCATGACAATGAGACTGCCTCTCTGCCATGGTAAGAAGTTTGCAACTATTGTCAGCGCATATGCACCAACAATGACAAACTCGGAAGAGACCATTGCTAAATTCTATGAAGATCTCAACACTGTCGTCTCCGCCACACCTTCTTCTGACAAACTCATTATTCTCGGAGACTTCAATGCTCGTGTCGGTAGTGACAACTCCTCCTGGGAAGGAGTGATGGGGAAGCACGGGGTCGGAAAATGCAACAGCAATGGCTTGCTTCTTCTTCAGACATGTGCTGAATTTGGTCTCCTAATAACAAACACCATCTTTAGCCTCCCTACTCGCAACAGGACATTATGGATGCACCCGCGTTCTAAACACTGGCATCTAATCGACTATGTCATTGTCAGAAACAGGGACCGACAGGACGTGAGAGTGACCAAGGCCATGTGTGGTGCTGACTGTTGGACCGACCACCGCCTGATTGTCTCCAAGTTGAATATCCATTTCAAACCAAAGAGAAGACCTCAAGCCTCCAAAACTCCAAAACGCCTAAACACAGACAGGCTTAAGATTCCTGATGCTAGACAAACATTTGTCCACACGCTAAATGGACGCCTTGCCTCTATCACATTTGACAACAAGAACGCAGAAGCAGCATGGACTACACTTAGCGACACGGTACATAGCACAGCCACTGAGTGTCTCGGACCCTCTACCAGGAAACACAAGGACTGGTTTGACGAAAACAATGCAGCGACTCAACTTCTACTTGAGCAAAGACGTAAAGCACACAACGCACTTCTTGATGACCCTATGTCAACAGCAAAGAAAACCGCCCTGGGAAACATCAGCAGAATCATTCAGAAGCAACTGCGACAAATGCGGGACTCTTGGCTATGTGCGAAAGCTGACGAAATTCAGGGCTATGCAGACACAAAAGACATGAAGAACTTTTACAGGGGTCTAAGAGAAATTTATGGCCCTGTCACCTCAGGCTCATCTCCGCTCCTTGATGCAGAAGGCTCCACGCTTATCACTGACAAGGAGAAAATATTAGAAAGGTGGGCGGAGCACTTCAGGAATGTATTAAACACACCCTCTTTTGTGGGCCACGAAGCCATCGAAAGATTAACACAAGTCCCGGTAAACAACACACTGGAAGCTGTCCCAAATATGAATGAGCTAATGGCAGCCATCCGAAAAATGTCAAATGGGAAAGCCCCTGGCCCCGATATGATTCCTGCTGAGATCTATAAAGAGGGTGGTCCTGTGCTGTCAGGTAAACTGCTTTGCCTACTTCAGACCATATGGGAGACAGAAACGGTACCACAGAACCTCAAAGATGCTTCCATAATTCACCTCTACAAACGCAAAGGAAACCGACAGGCCTGTGACAACCACCGCGGAATCTCACTGTTGTCCATTGCTGGCAAGATCCTGGCTAGAATTCTACTTAACCGCTTAAATGTACATCTGGAGCAAGGTCTACTACCAGAAAGCCAGTGCGGCTTCCGCAAGGCGCGCGGCACGATCGACATGGTATTCGCAGCTACACAGCTCCAAGAGAAGTGCCAAGAGCAGAACTTAGACATGTATTCAATTTTTATCGATCTGACCAAGGCCTTTGACTCAGTCAGCTGAGATGGCCTATGGAAAATCATGGCAAAGTTCGGCTGCCCAAGAAAGTTCATAGCTATGGTAAGGCAGTTTCATGACGGTATGCAGGCTCGTGTCCAGGACAATGGAGAGATGTCTGAACCCTTCCCAGTGACAAATGGCGTCAAGCAGGGATGCGTTCTGGCTCCAACACTGTTCAGTCTAATGTTCACAGCCATGCTCAGTGATGCATTTAGGGATGGACCTGAGGGTGTAGACATCAGGTACCGCACTGATGGCGGGCTGTTCAACCTTAGGAGACTCAAAGCAAAAACAAAGGTCAGGTCTGACACCATTCATGACTTACTATTTGCCGACGACTGCGCTCTCAATGCCGGCTCTGAAGCTGATCTGAAACACAGTGTTGAAAAATTTTCCAGTGCATGCTCCAACTTTGGACTTACCATCAGCACTAAGAAGACAGAAGTCCTGTACCAACCAGCCCCCGGTAAACCCTACGTCGAGCCAAACATCAGTATCAATGGTGAAAAAATCAACACAGTAAACCGCTTTACGTACCTTGGTAGTACACTGTCTCAGGGTGTTGTCATTGATGATGAAGTAAACCTCCGTATCTCAAAAGCCAGTGCAACCTTTGGAAGTCTGTACAAAAATGTTTGGAACAGAAGGGGCATTAGCACCCAAACCAAAATAAAAGTCTACAGAGCAGTCGTGCTCCCTACTTTACTATATGCATGTGAGACTTGGACTGTTTATCAACGACATGCTAAGCTCCTAAATCACTTCCACACAAAAAGCCTGAGAAAAATCCTAAATATCAAATGGCAGGACAAAATTCCAGACTTTGAGGTACTCGCCAGGGCAGGACTCCCAAGCATCCACACAAGTCTGATGCAGTCTCAACTTCGCTGGGCTGGGCATGTTATACGCATGCCTGACTGCCGTCTTCCAAAGAGGCTCTTCTATGGCGAGCTAAAAAACGGTCAGCGAGCTCGCGGAGGTCCAAAAAAGCGATATAAAGACACCGTCAAGGCATCACTCAAAGCGTTTTCCATTAAAGAGGACTCCTGGGAGGTGACAGCCAAAGACCGTGCCTCATGGCGCTCAGCGGTCCATGAAGGAGCAGCTCTTTGCGAAGAGCAAAAACAGAGAGCAGCTGAGTCCAAGAGACAAGCCAGGAAAGATCGTGCCCTAGAACCCATTGTCGACATTCTGACCTTCCCCTGTACGGTTTGCAGTCGCACCTTCCGCGCAAGGATAGGCCTCTTTAGCCACATGAAAACACACCGCACAGCCACACCCCATACTTCATAGGACGACAAAAATGGTCATCGTCGATCACGACGGACGAACAACAACACCAAAAATTATTCTTGCAATGAAGCAAATTTAACAGTAATTTTTTACCTTGTTTATTTTGTTATTTTTTTACTTTCGCTTTTTACATTTGAAAATTGTTATCTACTTCTCAAAATGACAAATTTATTCATAAGTAGTTGTTTTTGTAGGTAATGTAACCCGGGGCCAGATTGCGTATCCTGGTTCTGCAGTGTCATTTGCAGTATTGAGTCATATCTTATCTTATATATAAGAGACGCTCCTTCTATAAAGAATACTATTGTGTCCTACGCTCATCCGTAGTTTGAGTTTTAAATGATGTTAAGTTACTGGTTTCCTTTTTTTTTTCTTCAGGTAACCCATTCCATGCCCGGATGCCACTCATTTGTTTTTGCATAAGGGATAAAGGAAGGTGTTTGTGTCCTTATGTTTATCTGAGCATTGTGAAAGATTATTATTGTGTTGTATTTGATGCTTTGTGCATTATTAGGCCTACTACTTTACTCTTTGTCCTTCTGTCCTCTAGTGTTTCTAGATTTAGTGATAATATGGCAAAGGGATTATGTTAAATTCCTGCAATTGAAAAACGTTCTCTCATCCCTCTCCCCTCCCCAGGCAAAAACTTAGAGATCTAGGGCCCTTAGGCTCTTGAAATTTGCCCCTCCCCCCCAACCATCTAGAAGCTATTTTGGAAATTAAAAAAATTAAATGCATTAGCCCACTTAGGCACGTACATTTTGGCCGCCATTTTATCTTACCCTCTCCACCCAAGTTCACTCCCCTGTCTCTAGTCTTCTTGCAGCGACATATAGAATGGACTGCCTGTGCATGGCCTGGCAATGCTAAGCGTGGATACTGCATGCGAGAGTGAGAGGCATAATTCTCAGCTTTGTTGCGTGCAGGGCTGTAAGTTATATTATGAGCGCCCTGTTTTGGTAAAATGTAATAAAAATATTTATTATAAAATTATTTTCGATTAAGCTTTTTGATAAGGCAAGCCAGGCTTTTGAGCTTATGTAATGTTTCAGCCACTGGGGCCCTAGGCTGGCTGGGCCCCTAGGCTGGGGCCTTGTAGGCCTAGGCAGAAATTCGGCACTGCCCCCCTCCCCCCACATATGAACACCCACTCACACCTGACATGTTTATTAAAGTAATAAAAAATAATATATTTATACAAAAAACTTTCCAAAACACTCAAACGGAAGAAAAAATGATTTTGATCTATTACAAGTTTCGAACTAAGCGTCTTATAGTGAAGATGGCATCTATAATAACACTAAAATGTTCTATTATTAAATTTAATTTTCTTTCTTTTTTCCTTCTTTTATTGCTGTTGCCAAAAAAAGTTATGATAATCTGACGCCAATCTGTTTGTCAAACAGAATACATTTCAATGGAGGGATTAAATGAATATTATTACTTTGGCCACATGTTCGTTTGGCGTTCCTATATCGGTCAGGTGACCCCGACTTATGTTTTCATACAAAAATGTATTCCTAAATGGGCACAACACGGGATGGTTGAAATGTGATGAACGGCTTGATGTTGCCGTGGGTTGACGCGATACAAGTTTTATTGCCCTCTTTCCCACAGCCGTGGGCAAACGGGCAACCCAGGGGCAGTAAGAATATTATACATTTATACATTTTATTTTATGTATTCGTTTTTTTTTACATGTATTTAGGTAAACTGTGTGTGTGGAGATTAGGCATGGGATGAAGAGTTGTTAAGGCAGAAGTTTTTTAGTTTTTTTTTTTTTTTGCTTTGCTGAGAGTCAAAGGTCAATTCGACCATATGGTCTAATAATAGAATAGTGCGTCACGGTGCTATTTATACCACCGGTAGTAAGGAGTAGAGGAAAGGGGGGGTAATGTATGCCGGACTTGGAAGGGGGGATGTGATAGGAGAGAGTTGGTAGAATTTACTCTGACAGAGTCCATTTGTCATCCCCTGACGAAGAGATCAAATAATTGAAAAGGTGATCGCTAATCTGGGCCTGTCAGCAAGATCTGGGGAGGCCCTTAAGACAGTGAATAATCCAACCATTGGTCATGCGGCTTATCACACAAGTATTATCTTCCTAAGTTATGATAAATGAACAAACCGACGTATCCTTTTGGCTGTTCCGTCTTTGAGTCAATATAAAACTAAAACGTAATAATAAATAAATATATAATACAACCGAAAGCTCATGGTGACCTTTACCCTACACCTCATCCCCCGCCCCACACACACCTTCATCAAAGCAACTGTGGACGCGTCAGAGAAAACCATATTTTGTCCCCTATCTCTAAAACATAAATGTGAACGAAATCATCTGCTGTAGAAAAAGATAAACTGAACATTTTAGCCATCGTATATGTTACAGACGCTCCTTTTATAAAGAAGATTATTGCGTCCTACGCTTTTCCGGGGTTTGTGTCTAGTCTTGAATTTAGACTAGTGTTTTAAATGATGTTAAGTTACTGGTTTTCCTAGTCTGTTCAGGCAACCCATTCCATGCCCAGATGCCACTCGGGAAAAAAAGAGTAATTATAGTAGACCTATGCTTACATAAATTAATATAATACCAAAGACTATAATAAGATGGACAGCTTCCTTTGATATTTCTGCTATTTGATAACTTGAAACACTTAGTTTCCGAATTTCTGATGACACTAACTTCTCTAGACTTTCGGTTTAGTAAGTCGCTATGATTTTCTCAATGGAAAATTAAGATTATAATTGAAAGTTGTATACAGCGGAAACCTTTAATGCAAACGTAGGAGCCTTTTAGGTTGCGCACGAAAATTATAAGAACAATTTAAATTCTAAAAATAGAGCAAGCGGTCCATCTTATTATAGTTTTTGATAATATACATTTATTATATAAATTTCAAAAGGAAGGGGCCTTTTTGATAGAGATCAAACTGTCAAAGATAGGCGTAGTCCTAGGCTCAGAATCTCATCCCTGCACTGTCTCACTCCCCTTGCATATTTAGCACCCTTCTCCGCCACTTTATACTTTATACTCTATCTCCCCCATTTACGCCCCCAAATCTGCACTAACCATTTTGCACCCCATCTTTGCAATCGAGGCTACACCCACTAGCGAAGAGGGGAAGATAACTGTTGGTTGCTTAAAAGGGAGGCAATCCTAAAAAAAAAAAATAACGACTGTCGAAAGACAGAAAGTTTCACTTGATGAATGTAGGTCTAATACTGGGGTCGAAAACCTACGGCCAGCAGGTCGTCGTATTGTCCAATTTCCTGGACTTTTTCGTATCGCTCATTGGAGACGTGATCTTTAGGCCTAAAGCAGATGCCGAGAAGGTTTCTAAAGCATCTCCTCTCCATGGCATTGATTTTCTTTTCTAGCTCAGCTGTATAATGGCCCAGGACTCACTGTTGGTGTTAATTAAGTAACATTTTGTTTACGTAAAAACATCGATTAATTTATTTTATTTTTTTGAGACGTGCACATTGTTGAAACATTGAATCAACTACCAACTACCCCCTTTATAAATAAATAACCACATTTGAGTTATGTTTATGTCAAGTCTCCCCATCCCTGGAGACAACGGCTTTACTATGACCTATATTTGCATTTTAGTTCGCCCCTGGCTATTCACAAATAGTGTGATTTATCTACTACGTGTCGTGGTGCAGCGCAAAACAACAACAAGAACAGTGCAACTATTTCAATTTACCTGTTTTTTTCATTCATTGGTCCCAAATAACTTCCTAAACTTATGATATCACCCACTACAGCACACGTCAACCCAGTCTGCGCATGTAAGCTATTCTATTCTCTAAGTCTGTTATATGTTCTTCGGCAGTTTCACACCTCTAGCAGTGGCGTAGCCGAAAGGTAAGCTTAGAGCTAGAGAAGTGCAAAGGAGATGTATGTATTCCCCCTTCCAAAACCGCAAGACTACTTTATCCCCAACCCAAGGCTAGCTAGGCCCACTTCTGTAAATTTGGACGCTTTTGCAATAGTCAACAGCCTACTAGACCAGGTCTTAATTAGTTAATAGTTTTAAGGTCGGTTAGAAAGAATTTACAAATGCTAGTCTTGTATTTGCACTCACATATTATGTTTATCAAAGCTTGCCCTAAAAAATCTAATTACATTTTCTAATTAATTAAATTATTATATTGGCCTGTCTATTGTATTATTTGTGTATATTCTCTGTGCTGTTCTGATTTGTAGAGACTGCGATGTATAAGAGTATAAAAATTCAAATTGCAATTTTAGTTTTTATTGAATCAAAATAAATATTATTTAATTTGGGGAAAACTGCGAAAACCAAATTACTAGATGTAGGCCTAATTATCATGTAATATTAATTTTTAGTTTTAATAAACTTGAGGACCCTCTAAAGGTATAACAATATATGTCAGTGATCAATTGTAACTCTTCATTAATGTAAAACAAGAATCGAAAAAGCTAAGAGCAACAACAAATACAGTCATTAAAGTTTAAGATTTGAAATTTGAAGAATCCTTCACTTATTATTATTACTAGACTAGACTCTATATAATATTGTATAGGTCGATTCATCATGGATTATAACAAAGTTCAAAGTTTTTTGTGTGACAATGTGGTAGACCTTGCGGTAGATGTTGCCCAAACAATAAATACAGAGTTATTGCAGTCGCCGCCGGCGCCTGCCCTTGACATTCCACAGATATTTATCAAAGATCTGCACATCATAAATTTGCCACCAACGGCACGATTTTTCGTGCGGCTTGCGGCGGTATCTGGAACAATTGCTGCTATTATGTGTACATACGGCTTAGAAGGTAGGTATGCCGATATTTTAAACTTAAACATATATAGGCTATATAAGCCTATGCTACGCAGACACGTCGGGCCGTAGGGCTACTTAAATTTAAATTATCATTTTTAATACAAACGCAAGTTGGCCTAACTTTAAAATATTAATTATTTAATAAAGTAATTTTAAGAAAGGCAATTAATACTTCAACGTAGAACATCCAAATAAATAAAAGCCATGTAATAGATGAACAACTTTTGGAATTGAAGCTAAAAAAATGCTGAGCACAGTCCAAAATGATTTTGAGAGAGGGATCTGTTTCAACACAACAAGTTGAATCAATCAGCAGTACGGAGAGAGGGGGATCTGTTTCAACACACAAGTTGAATCCAGCAGCATGAAGAGAGAGAGACAGGGATCTGTTTCAACACACCAGTTGAATCCATCGGCAGCATGAAGAGAGAGACAGGGATCTGTTTCAACACACAAGTTGAATCCATCGGCAGCATGAAGAGAGAGACAGGGATCTGTTTCAACACACAAGCCCTTTACCCTTGGATGAATCAACAAGGTGGAGAAAGGGTTGATCTGTGTTGATTTAATCGTTGCTATAAATGAAAAATTATCATATAAGGGGCCGTCCATAAAGTAAGTCACGCTCCAGGGGGGGGGGGGAGGGTGTAGGAAAGTGTGACAGTTTGTGACAGGGGGGGGAGGAGGGTCAAGCTATGTGTGACGTCACACATTTATTTATTTTTAATTTTATTTAAAAATTTTTTTTATAGTATAATTTAAAAGCTTTAAAAATAATTTTCCTTCGAGATTCTTTCCTCCTCCAATCCCAATCAACCAAACAACTGATGGCTCAAAGCGTCAGAAAGAGCTGATGCAGATTCTCATAAATTTCCTTAATTGTTTGTTGCACAAACTCTCAAATTTGATAACATAATGCCGAGATCAACAGGAGTTTTCAAAGTACAACCGTATGATCTTTATTGTCCATCTTTGCAGACCAGCTTACTTGATCAAATTGCCAAAGTATGTCACTTATACTTTGCCTCACAAACAATGTTGAAGAAACATGCAGGGACACACAGAGCTCTGGCTCGTGAGAATGTGCCAACCTAAACTGTTCCAGAATCAACTCAGATAAAACGCATCCGTCCTTTGAGAATCGCTGCTAGAAGGCAAAGAGAACTCATAGCAGTTATTGCCAGAAGAGAAAATGCACATTCAGAGGATGTTGCGTAGCCAGATGAGGATAAAGTTGATCTGTCTGCAATTATCCTTCCAGGAAACGATGATGGTGAAAGATTGATGCCAGTCGTAACTATGGATGAACACTTCACTTCACCATGGATGGATAAAGTCCAGTGATATTTTTGAATTAAACATAATTCTTAGACCCATAATAAACAGATTCAGTATAGCACAAAAGTTTGTCACATAATTTGTCAATCCAGTCTTTTTTAGTCAATTTTTTTGTTTCCATTTTATTATTTAATCACTGGGTGCAGTCAAGTTTTGCTAATCTACTTCTTATCATGTGTAAAAAAAAAGGATTGCATAATTGGAAGATTATCTAAAACTTGACCTCACCTATTGTAGGCCTAAATGAAAAAGCAGCAGATAAATGATGTGTGTTATATAATTGTCTAGTCTAATTTGTGCAATTTTTGTTTTCAAATTCAATATAGATTGAGTTACTGCTTCAATCAATAACTGTCACAACTGTTGACAATTAACTATTCTACTATTAAAGTCATTTTAATTTTTAGGTGAACATTTTATATTTTAATACTGTTTAATAGTGAAGTGTGTTTTAGATTAAATTTTAAATAGGTGGTAATTTTTTTTTAAATGTTGGAAAGTGTGACATACTTTAGGGGGGGGGGGGGGTCCGAGATGTGTGACAGTTTGTGACAGGGGGAGGGAGGGGGTAAAGACTGGTGAAAAATAGCGTGACGTACTTTATGGACAGTATCTAATCCCCATTGTTGCCATTAATAAAGTAATAATAAGAATCAAAGAAGGCATTATTCTATATTTTTAAAAAATTAGTACTAATACTAATATAAAAAGAACATAAAAATATAATGCTACTTAACCCCATATGCCTGGAATTTTTTTTCTATCTATTTTTCCCCTTTTAAACGGTGCTTAGTCCACAAAAACTGATTTTTACAGAAAATTGACCCTCTACATCACAATTTGAGAGGCATATCATATCTTCCAACAAATATATTAGAGTACTTAAAACTTTTTGAAGGTTAAGCTAAATATCAGCATATAAATAAATACAAATTAGATCGCTATTATCGGAGAGAAACTGGGAGGACTATTTGATTATCTATAGGGCAAGTAAAGCAGCTTTCACATTTTTAGTGCATACTAGCAGGCGCGTGGCCAGTAGTACGCCCAGGAGCAGGGCTGTGGAGTGGGAGTCGAAGAGTCAGAGGAAATTTTGGGTACCTGGAGTCGAAGTTGGAGTCGGAAGTACAAAAAAACAGAGGAGTTGGAACATTTATCTACTGACTCCACAGCCCTGCCCAGAAGACAGTGGCGCTAACTCATTTGTTTGTAAGAATAAAGTGGACTACTTAATTATAGTTTAAAAAATTGTTTCTCTTTGGTGATAGTAGTTTTAACTTTTTTAACTACAACACCTAGGTTTAGTGATTTGTTCTTCCAGTTGGATCACTGATTCCAGATGATGTGAAAAGAAAGAGGAGATACTGGAGTATACTATATTAAATATCCCCTCCCTCCTGTCTACCTCCTTCCTTCCCTCACTCCCTCCCTCCAACTGTTACAAAGTTTAATTAAAAGTAAAGTACCCATCGGACCAAACGGATCATAGGGCCGGTGAAGCAGCGTTCACCAGTTTCTGTGGTCACGGCATACTAGGGGATGTGTGGCCAGCACAATACCTAGACGCCAAACTTTACCCCAACTAATGTCAGGTACACATCAGAGCTGGGTTGACTCAGGGACACCCTCAAGTCTTGGGAAAAAATCATGGCTCCACCAGCATTCGAACCCAGGACCTTCGGATTGCCAGTCAAACGCGCTGTCGCTTAAGTTTAATTTAAGTAATTTTTAAATAGTAAAATAAAAAATGTTTTCCATTTCAAAGTAATAAACTGTTACTGTGATTTTTTTCTTAATAATTATTTAAGATTGTCATAATACATAATCCATTGTTTCAGTTATGTACACCAATGTGCCCTGTCATAATACATAATCCATTGTTTCAGTTATGTATACCAATGTGCCTTGTCATAATACATAATCCATTGTTTCAGTTATGTATACCAATGTGCCTTGTCATAATATGTAATCTATTGTTTCAGTTATGTACACCAATATTCCTGTGGAGAGTCAAGAAGTGAATGGCAATGTAAGTTTATTGAAAGTTTCTTATAAAACATGACGAATAATGTCACTGTACAATGTGGCAAGAGAAATAACTTCGTATTTATAGCCTTATGGTCTCCTAAGCTTTCTGCACCTGAAATTAACCACTCGCTGAAACTAGTTAATAATAGTAGTCATGACTAACAAATGATCGGTATAGGTGACTAGACTCTGGAGAGACTAATTAGAGAGATAGTATCAGAGAGAAACTGGGAGAACTATTTGACTATCTATAGGGCAAGTGAAGCAGCGACCACAAGTGTGTGGGCCACTGCATACGTCTGGGCCACTGCATACTAGTGGTGCTTTACTGGTGCTACGCCCCCCTGCCTGAACCCATACCTAACCACTGTCAGGTACACATCAAAGTTGAGTAGACTCGTGGATACCTTCCAGAGAAATCTTTTTTTTTTAAATACGTGGTACATTAGTATTTTTTAATATTGCAATTTCTACCATATAATATTTAATATAAAGTCCACTAAAATACCACACTTTGTATTTTCAGGTCCAGTTTAGTCCAAGTAAGTATTATCTTTTTTAGCCCAATTTTTTATTTATTTATCATTAAGCATCCATTGGCAAATAAAAACATACTTTAAACAGAATGTAACTTTAGCCTTTATGAGCTTTAAAACAAAGGTACATAAGGTTATTTAAACATAATATGTCTTTTAAGTCTTATAATATAAAATCATTTAGAAAGTCCATTACATTGAACTAATATATTCTTATTGCAATAAACGTGAGTTTATTTTGTGCTTGATGTGAGGCCGGCTGGTCCTGCGGTTAGTAGGCTACACTATAGCCCTGTCAACAAACCAACCGATCCCTGCTGCCCTGCAGGAGTTTCAGGACTAGGACATAACAATCTACTTTCTAGAATGGAATTATAAGTCAGTTTATGTAAGCGAAAGAAAAAGATTGTACAGTTAAGTATGTGTATTTTTCAGGCTACCAAGGTTTGAGAGTGAATCAAGCTTTTAAAGAAGTAAGTGGCTTCTTCTTAACATTGATAAAATATTGAAAATACCTGTTTACATGATGTGCGCATTTTTAATTTAATTGACGTCTGTCCAGTTTTAAAAGCCAGAATTAAATCTAATTTAGCTACTTTGCCATCAGTGCCATTATAACAACGAGATGCCGTCCTATCTCAAGGAACTAATTAAACCATATGTTCGGTAAAGAATTCTCTATTCTGCCCACTTCTCCCTTCTGGAAGTGCCCCGTTTCTCTCTGACGACCGGTCCGAAAGTGTGGAATCAACTTCCCATTCAACTTAGGCGAACAAAATCTACTGTTACTTTGGAAAACTTACTATTTCAATATTTATCTTAAATAACATGCTTTAGACTAATACTGTCTTACTTATATGTTAGGTCGGCTAATAATTCATTTATTTGCTTTATCCAATGTTTTGTTCAGTTTTAAATCATCAATTAGCTTTATTCTTATCCTAGAGATTATTATATCCGTGTTCTTAGTTGTATGTTAAATATAACACTCTGAGCCTACATCATGTTTGTTGACAGCGCTATACAAATATTATTATTATTAATGTAAATATACCAGATATTTAGAACATTTAAAGAGATGTTAAGCAGAATTGACTGAGCCGCATCAGTCCTCAGGATGAGTCCCTCTGAAAAAAGAGGAAAAGAATAGAAACTGACATTGTGCATCCGTCAGGTGACAATCCTGACAAGTGGTGGTACGTAGAAAAAGCAGCAGGTAAAGGAAAGATGAGGAGAAATTTATGGGCTGTTGAGGTAAAGCCATGAGAAACAGGAAGAATGGAGGTAGACGGGTCTATGAAGTTAGCTGCGGGGTTCCAAAAAGGCTAATTCAAAAGGCGGATCAGCCACATTTAAATCTACATTGCCTTCCTTAACTGCTGCATTGGGTTGAAAAAAACCTGGCTTGAAACATTAAAATTTGTATTACTTTTTGTTCAGTATAAATTGTAGTTCTGTGTTGAAAAACATCACAATTGAAACCTAAATTAACATAAAGGGCATGAAAATATATTCAGTGGTTTTGTTTACTTATTTTTTTACACTGTGCTTTTAAATTCATTTCTTGAGTTTCAAAATTGAGAAACTTTCTTTTTTTAATATACTATTAATTATTTTTGTTTGGATTTCTATTCAGAACTTTGAAATGGCAAACAGGCATCATTTCATTCACACTCTGGCTTTGCTGACGATTCCTTTCTGCAGGTGGCCTAAATTGGTAAACAGCAGGTTTTTTTGACGATGTGCTCTCTTGTGGGGTGCGGTAGCCGAGCGGCAGCGCTTTTGACTGGCGATGCGAAGGTCCTGGGCTCGAATCCTGGTCGAGGCTGGGATATTTTTCCCAGGGCTTGAAGGTGTCCCCTGAGACTACATTAGTTGGGGTAAAGAAAACGGCTGGGCGTTGTGCTGGCCACACATCCCCTAGTATGCTGTGGCCACAGAAACTGGCAAACGCTGTTTCAACAGCCCTATGATCAGTGTGGTCCAAAAGGTACTTTACTTACCCACTTGTGTCCATCAGTATTAAGGCTTTCAATAACATAATCCATGCTGATAATAATAATAATTTATCATATGTTTAACAGTGGGGAGCCAAGTAATAGCACTTCATTCTACAGATAACCACTTAAAATTGTTCCTAAACCAATCATTGGGTGTCTGTAGAAAGAGTGCACTTTGTGAGAGAGACTTTTATTTACTCTCTGCCCCATGTACAAGGTCAATCTAATATTGTTACAGTTCTGATGTTTCTGGGTGTGGAGGTTAATGACATTTTCTTGTTATGCTAGGGCAGAGTTTCCCTAAATGCCGTACCCCGACCAATTACCAAGACATGAAAATGTTTTTGCCAAAAAAAAAAGGGAGCAAATGTTCAAAATCTTGGGCCAACTGGGGTCTGACCATGCTAAATCCTAACTGGGGTCTGACCATGCTGAATCCAGACTGGGGTCTGACCATGGTGAATCCCAACTGGGGTCTGACCATGCTGAATCCCAACTGGGGTCTGACCATGCTGAATCACAACTGGGGTCTGACCATGCTGAATCACAACTGGGGTCTGACCATGCTGAATCCCAACTGGGGTCTGACCATGGTGAATCCCAACTGGGGTCTGACCATGCTGAATCCAGACTGGGGTCTGACCATGGTGAATCCCAACTGGGGTCTGACCATGCTGAATCCCAACTGGGGTCTGACCATGCTGAATCACAACTGGGGTCTGACCATGCTGAGTCTCAACTGGGGTCTGACCATGCTGAGTCCCAACTGGGGTCTGACCATGCTGAATCCCAACTGGGGTCTGACCATGCTGAATCACAACTGGGGTCTGACCATGGTGAATACCAACTGGGGTCTGACCATGGTGAATCCCAACTGGGGTCCCACCATGCTGAATCCCTGACACCCAACAAGAGGTTTGGGTAAGGACTTTTTGCATAGAAGGAATGTTTGTAACTTATAAGGCTCTCAGGAAACATTAGCGAAAAACCTACAACAGTATATTGTGAACATTATTTATTTTTTAACTGCTTTAAACCTTATTGTTTTGGAGGGCACGGTGGCTGAGCGGTAGAGCGTTGGCCGGGCGTACAGAAGGTCATGGGTTCAAATCCTGGTGATGGCTAGGATTTGTTCTCGGGTCTGGAGGGTGTCCCTGAGTCTACCCAGCTCTGATGGGTACCTGACTTTAGTTTGGGTAAAGTAAAGGCAGCTGGGCATTGTGCTGGCTACACAATACCCCAGTATGCTTTACCGGCCCCATGGATCATTCGATCTGACGGGATACTTTACTTTTCTTTTATGATGATGAGTTACTGTCTGAAAGGTATATTCTCTGTGCAGACTGGCGCGCTGATGACGGGCGGCATTGTGGTGTTCTGCGGAAGCTGCTACTACTACGCCTTCACCGGCAACAAGGGTGCCATCAAAGTGGCCCCCTACGGAGGATACATGCTCATGCTGGCCTGGATACTGGCCGCTCTGTAATGATGATTTCTCCATACACACAAGGCGGCTCTCCCCCCATCCTATCACTCCATTGAACATCAGCTGTCTGCCACTTTGTATTATTTTATTGGTTTGGAGCTCCAACCTGTAAAAAATTATTATAAGCTGAACAAGCTAAAAAAAAAGATATTTATTATGTTATGATTTATCCATAGTTTTTTCGCATCTTTGTGTAAAATAATGAAAAAGAAGCTTTTGTTACCATCGCTTTTTTAATGCTCCATTCTAAAATTATATCATCAAAATAAATTTTTACAACCTTTTTATAATTTAACACATATATATATAGTCCTACAATATAATGTGTAGTTAAAAGACAAAAGTTTTCAGTATTTACATTAACTCAGAATTCACAAGTTCTTGAACCTATATCAAGGGATTGAATTAGCTGTAATCATGCCTTCTGAAAGAACTTTGCCAGGGTGTTTATAATTGTTATATTGCATCAAATCTTATAATTTTGTATGCAAAGTTATCTCGTATAAGCTGATGTAACTCACCATTTGGTCCAAGCCATGATACAGAAACCCAGAGATATCTGCTGTATATTGTAGAAATATTATTTGAGTTGGGCCTACACCCTTATTTAGCTAATCAACTAAAACCTTTCTTTTTTTTAAAAAAAAAAAGCTTATTGATTCAAGTGTAGAAGTTTGAGCTGGCTAACCAATGAAGTTAATTTAATGAATGGTAGCATGCGCAGCATCAACAGCCAATACTGCGTAGATCCAGACTTAGCTAGTAGACCCTATATAAAGCTTTATACTTTCATTCTCTCTACACCCAACTACAGTCCCTCATATTATATCCTGAGTTTCAACACTGTCTTACTGTCATCATTTCTATATTAAAATGTCAGGCCTATGGGCTATACCTATGCAACCTTCTGCACATGTACAACTTGACCTTAAATTGCAATTTTTTTACAGTAAGCCATAGAACAACATTTCTATATCCATCATATTCATCTCCATTTGAACAAGCATTTTATAATATATTAAAATCATTGTCTTTTTTAAAGGACATCAGTATTTATTGCTTTTATTTTTAAAGAAATTTCTATAAAATTTTGTTTTTTTATTTGTGTGATAATGTAAATAAATGATTTATTAATATAAGTATAGGCCAATCAATATTTTAATTTTAAATTTCTACCATATAATGTATAAATATCTATGCCCTTTTATGGAGGCAGAATTTTAAAATATACTTGACATTCACCATAAATAAATACCAGTAAATGAACCATATGATGAACAATTTTTTTATTTAAAATACTTTGTATACGTATAACTATTGTATAAAAAGGGAACAAACTATATATATATAAATAAACAAGTTGAAACCAAATTTTTTTTGTTTGTTGTTGTTATTTTATTCCAATTTTAAATGTATGTAAATTTTGTATTTTACAGATATGCTTTTTATACCATAACATAAGAGTTGATATTTTGGCTTTAATAGGTCGAGACCCATATAAATATATATTTTACCTGGGGAAAAGATGTGCATACATCAGGTTATATTGGCTTTGGGTAATCCACTTTGAAATAAGCTATCAGCCAGGTTGCAAGTGCACACACAGCCTATAGGGAAGCTAAATATCATTGGAGAGATTGTAAGCCTAAAAGACCCAAATGATTAAAAACACTGTCATTATTCCGTATACTATGATGATTTCATATGATTTATCCCTGTGTGGTATTTGGGCATGGAATATGTAGGCTATTATTGCCTGATCTAGTCATTTATAAATGGAAAAAAAATGCCAAAGATTATGGGTTAACCTTAGAATGATAACACAACTTTTGGTTTACACTGGCTATTTTACCTAAAAAAAAAGCCAACAGCTGATATGCTCTAATTTAAGCCATTTGGTAAGAGTTAGCCTGATAATAATATATCACCAATGGTTTAGGGAACGGTGCTTATTTTCATTCACAACTTAGGTTCCAAGTGGTTAAATTCTCAAGTCTACTTTAAATTAAGCTTGTTCCTGATGTCATATTCATATAGGCATATCCTACCTATAGGCCTAATCTTATCTTAGACTATATATTACAGACTATAGGGATGCACTTAGTGCACAATCTTTCCACAATCTAGCTGCTGATGTTGGGATGAAGAAAATAAAAACTTAGCCCAAGTGTAAGTCTTTAAACTCTTCTTAAAGAACTATTATTTGTCTCACATACTTGCAATGTCTGGGGCAAGCTGTCTGACAGTGCAGGTGCCACATATTATCCAAAATATTTACACTCCTACATGACTTTTTTCTTGTGCATCATGATGGCATTGGCTTAGCCCAAAGACTGATAAGGAGCACATGCAATTTGAAGTCATGATATAATATGCTTTGTAAATAATACTAATAATTAAGTCATATATAGTGCAGCTTCAGTGAAGATCCCTATAAGAACGGAAGCGGTGTTCTCACCTTCTGGCATAAGTCTCTTAATGTGCAGAGCCCTACAAATAATATCAGTATTCATAAGTCTTGACTGAATGAGAGAGATGGCAATGGCATTTTGTATGTGCGTGTGTGTTAAGTCGATCATGACTTATACTAGAGCACAAAGATAGGCCTATATGTTATTTAGGAACTAGGCCTATATGAATTTATTTTAGTATCAATTTTTTTTAAAGAGTATTTTTAATAAGGGTATTAGATTTAGATTCAATTTTAAATAAACGATTTTTATGCAATGTGAACATTTATTTAATTAGATTGAGCCTATATTATATTAGGATAATATAAATAAATATCATTTTAGATATTTTAATATTTTTGTCTAGGTCTTTTCAAAAAATAATTTACTTAAAATGTGAAACAATATTGACGCATATAAATCTTCCAAGGGGAACTACCCAGAAAACAAAAACATTCATACGTGATAATTAAAATATATACTTGGTAAAAAAAATATTTATTTGTACATTTGTTTTAAAAATCATCTATTCACTTTGAAATAATTTAGACGCTTTATAGCGCATGGCGGATATTTGGAGTGGAGTTATCGGGGCGGTAAACAGTGGTATCAACGGCTTGTTACAGACTTTACCACGACGCAAAGAAGAAGTAAGACAAGTTGTACGAGAGATTCAACAAATGGTCGTGATACCACCTACAGCAAGGTTATTTATCCGCATAGCCGGCATATCAGGGGCACTAGCTGTAGCACTAGGTGCTTACGGCTCACATGGTAAGACTTTATTGGCTTAGGTACACGAACCGCTATTTCAAATTTGTAACTGTTGATTATGGCAGGTTTCTCAAGATCGCCAGTCTTTTAATTTTTAATATATATAGACTCTATTTAAAATACCTCTATTTATATATAGGCTATTTATAATACTATTATTAAAGGCCTATTTATTAACTATTATAATTTATAATTATAACATTTATAACTTATAACTATTATATATAGCCTAATATATAAATATAGCTTATTGACTAGTGTCTATCTATACTAAATACTTCTATACTCCTATCTATCCTGTCCTTCTATAGTATATAGATAATATAGGCCTATATAAAATATATATTATATAGGCCTATATATATATATTTATACTAGTAGGCCTATATAGAATATAGCCTGTACATTTAATTGGGGCCTATATAGCCTAAATATTACAGACGCAAATCTGATTTTGATTTGGCAAATGGTGGGCGTTTAAGTTTAGTCGACAGTTTAGTGTAAGAAAATGTTTTTTTTATTTGTTTGTATATATGTGTTTATAAGTCCCTAAAGTATCAGCTGCATCAGTAGGCCTATTCATATTATAAAATATGTTTAATTATAATACAAATGTTTTTATGTTGTTTATTTTAATACGCCCATACATTGCATATTGGATACCATTGTCCAATTTTTTTATACATTTGAAAATCATTTACAAGGAATTAAAAAAAGCCAAAATATATGAATTTGTTGTTTAACTCTTTAAACCCGATTGGCCATTTGCTGGAGGCTGAGGCAACTGTCTATTTTACAGATCTTATAGTTGCCCCATATTTTTATTCTACACATGACAGCAAACAGTGGGTTGGAAATTCTTTATTAAATTTTTCAAAGTAGGCCAATATGCTGTGCAGTCGCATTTAAATGTATACTTGGCTGCCTATGGTGGCCGTCACTTTTGTTGACTTTAGATAGCATAACTTGTAAATTAATTGAACATTTAATTTATAGTAGTATAGTAAATCAACCTGACAAACTTAATGCACTGTGCCAACACCAACATGGGTTCAGGAAAATCAGATCATGTGAAACTCAATTAATAGGCTTAATAGATGACTTGTCTAAGGGATTAGATAATGACTACCAAATTGATGCTATATTACTAGATTTTTCAAAAGCATTTGATAAAGTTCATCATTCTAGTCTTCTTAAAAAAACTTTAATACTATAGCATC
Source organism: Anisus vortex (assembly GCA_949126835.1). Classification (NCBI taxonomy): domain Eukaryota; kingdom Metazoa; phylum Mollusca; class Gastropoda; family Planorbidae; genus Anisus; species Anisus vortex. Next base: position 32,081,338 of record OX421508.1, read on the forward strand.
TTTGGTCCCTTACCTCAGTGAATTCAGAACTTTCTTATCGGCAGAGAACAAACAGTGATAATAAATGGCTCTAAGTCTAAGTCATCACCAATAACAGTAAACTCAGGAGTTCCACAAGGAACTGTTCTAGGGCCCCTACTATTTATAATTTATATTAATGATCTACCAAATTGCAAAATTTATAGAATAATAAACAGAGGAAAAGATAGTGAACTTCTACAAAAAGACCTAGATGAACTACAAAATGGGAATCAAACTGGAGTATGTCTTTCCACCCAGAAAAATGCCAACTAATAAAGGTATCCAAGAAAAAGAAACAAATAATAACAAACTATTATATTCATGGTAAAGAAATAACTCAAACTAACAATGCTAAGTATCTAGGAGTAATAATAAATGATAAGTTATCTTGGAACCCTCATATTGATGAAGTAATTAAAAAATCAAACAAAACATTAGGATTCATAAAAAGGAACTTTTACAAGTGTAATAAGAATATAAAACTAAAATGCTATCTAACATTAGTTAGACCTATACTAGAACGTGCAGGATCTGTATGGAACCCAGCCGCTGGTGCAGCGGTTAGTTACCGGACTGTCAACCAAAAACCAAGTCGTGGGTTCTATCCCTGCCACCGACGGATTCCTGTCGCCCTGCAGGAGTTTTGGGCCTAGTGGACGTAATAATCTTCTATCTAGAAGGAACGTCTATAAACTTATAAGAAAGAAACATAAAAAAATTAGAACAAATCCAAAACAGAGCTGCAAGGTTCATAACTAATGAATATTCCCAATTGACAAAAAAGTAACATCAATAGTTAAATCACTAAACCTATAAAACAATATAGGACAGAAGGGCAAAGAGTAAAGTAGTAATAATACATAAGGCATTAAACTCTAATTTAGAAATACAACCCAATAACAACCTGTTTCAAAGCTCAGATAAACAAAAAGACAAAAACACTTTGCTTATCCCTTATGCGAGAACAAATGCATATAAGTACTCTTTTTTCCCGAGTGGCATTTGGGCATGGAATGGGTTACCTTAACAAACCAGGAAAACCAGTAACTTAACATCATTTAAAACATTCATAAAAATGCAAGACTAGATTCGGACCACAGATTAGCGTAGGACGCAATAATCTTCTATATAGAAAGAGCGTCTGTAATGTATAAGATAAGATAAGATTAGGATCAAGCTATATTTCTAAATAGTTTTTCCAATAATAATGATGTGATGCACAGTGCATTTCAGTTTTTAAGATTGGAATAGATCAGATTACAACCTAATAATACTAGAAGTAGACATAAAACAAATGTATGAAATGTGGGCCTATAGAAGTCCTAGTTAGTTGTAAGCCTAAACGAACTAAAACTGCTTTTGTGGCCCTAAAACAAGTTCACAATGTGTTTTGTTTATAAGTGGATATTCTTTAACATCATGCAAAGTTTGTGTTAAAATTGGATAGCTGTATTTTGCAAAACATCTCATAAGTTAGCATATTTATTTTCATGAAATTCTTTTTTTCTTGATAAAATCTCTCTGCTAGAATATTAACAACTTTTAGTAAATAATAAATGTCCAATTATTTTATTTCTTCATTTATTCTATTATTTTTCTAACATTTTGTATATGATTTATCAGTCTATGTTTAAGAATTATAATATAAGCTACATATATCAATTTTCAATATGCATGTATGTGAAAAAAATTTAATGTTCAATAATTCCTGCAGAACAAGGAAAATAACCCCCATCTTAAAGAGTTAAATGTTTATCATTCATACACATGTTTTTTTTACATAAGTGACAAAAACAAAAATGTTAATCTTTTGAAAAAAATGTGTTTCAAAAAGCTTTTAATTTTTACAGCATATTTGACTCCCTCCCCAGGCGCAAAGTTTAAAAATTGATTTAACAAAGTAAATTCCAAAACTATCTTTAAGTCGAAAATATATTTCTTTTTATAAAACAATTTTTGGAAAAATATTTATCTGAAGAATTCATTTTATTAGGAAATAAATGAAAATTGTGCCAAAAACAAACGGTCTGTAAAATGAAACATGTAAGGTCAAAAACTACATTTGAGATTGCGGAAATTGTAAAGGCACATGTGTGAATTTTTAAAAATGTAAAACCAATCGTATATCTTTAAAATTCCATTTGATTGCTTTTTCTAAGTTCAGTAGAGTGAGGATTTTTATTTTTAGAAACTTTTTTTTTCCTTGTGTCTGCCCGTAACTTGTAATGCGTGACCGATATAGAAAGAATATTTAATATTTAATATTCTTTGTTTTTCACTAGTCAGTAAATTAAACTTTGTGAATATATTAAGTAGAACGATTAACCAGCATTACAAAGTAAAAAACAACAACTTTTCAGTCAAGAATTATTTAGTGCTTTGCATTTTAAAAAATACTTATAATATACGGTAAATTAAAATTAATTGTCACATCATTTCAACAAAGTTGCAACCTGTTAATGTGTACCCGGTATATCATTGTCACATCATTTCAACAAAGTTGCAACCTGTTAATGTGTACCCGGTATATCATTGTCACATCATTTCAACAAAGTTGCAACCTGTTAATGTGTACCCGGTATATCATTGTCACATCATTTCAACAAAGTTGCAACATTTTAATGTGTATATTATTTTTTACTTTCCAGTTTTCAGACACAAAGATGTAGACCCTCGACTGAAAGAGGCAAGTGATATTTAAAGTCTTATTATTAGTTTAAATTAGTTTTAAACTGCAAGATATTTTTAAAATATCTTCTGATTATTTTCATATAATTATAATGTTTGTTCTAGTTTTATTATTATTACATGATGGTGGGTTACCTATACTAAGGGTGTAAAAGAAATGCAGTAACTCTTGTTGGAATACCTTATTTTTACCTGAAGTGGACTACCAGTTATGTGTTGAATGGCCAGTGTGGGAGTTTACACTCTGGTAGCAACTACCGCAATTTAAAGACAGCACTTGCAAGTTAAAAAATGAAGAAAAAAATATTAACAACTTACTTTATTATCTGTTGCTGTTCAACATCTCTCCTACACCATTCAAACCTTTTATTCTCCTTACATGCAGCCTTTGTTACATACTACACTCATGATATCAAAAGTTTCAGCTTACTACCCTAGGATACAAGTATATATCTTATGCAGTCATCAATCACTAACCTAGCCATCATACACTACTCCAGGGGTCGGCAACATTTTGTAATGTGCCAAAGTAGCATTTGTAAGTCATTCAGCGTGTCAACGGCATAAAAGTCATAATGTCCTTTACTTGTATTAGAGACTTGACTCGCCCTTTTGGTGGTCTTCTTCGTGCCATTGAAAATCGCTCTGCGTGCATGCATGCCATAGGTTGTCGACCCCTGCACTAATCTATTACACAGCCTTCTTCTTACATTAAGGTTTTATATAGCCATAACACTAACCTATGATTTAGTCATCTTACACTAACCATTACCTAAAGCCAGGGGTTTTCACATAGTAATAGTAATGGTAATTTATATAGCGCTTCTATCCATGCTATTTTAGCATGCTCAGTGCGCTCTAGAAGACTATTAATCTGTGAGAGGTTTCACTGCTGCCGGTTAAGCGCATGTGATAACAACTCAATATTAACGTCATCTAGTCCCAAAACTCCTGTAGGGCGACAGGGATCTGCCGGTGGCGGGGCTCGAACCCGCGACGCGTCAAGTGGTTTTTTGGTTGACAGTCAGGTGAGCTAACCGCTAGGCCAGCCGGCTTCACATACATACATTACCTCTGCTGCATACTTTTTCCATTGGCGTTTTATGATCACAGCTATTATAACTTATTTTTTTTTTATGATTTAAATGAAACCAATAAAATGTTGTTGATATTTTTTCTTTAAAATTTTCTGCAGACATTTGAGATAGCAGGCAAATACCATTTCATTCACACCCTGGCCTTGTTAGCAGTTCCATTTGTCAGGAAACCAATGGTGGTAGGTCTTCATTTTATTCTTTCAGTATTATTAGCGTTGAAATAATTTTTTCATTAACCTCCTATAAAATATGAAACTTAATATTGTTTGGTTTCTCTAGAATTCAAAACAGAACGACTAAAATGATTACAAAATATGTTTCTATTTCTTTATTAAATGAAATAGTATTTTAAAAAACATTTTATTTTCTTTCATTGTTGCATATTAAAGAGTTGAAATGTTAGGATTATAATCTTAAACTTCATTTCCGACACATTAGATGAGCTATTTGACTACTTCCAATGAGATTCTGAGAAAAGAATTAAAGGCTTATCCCCTCCACCCTTCAACAGCTCACATAATATTAATGTACAAAATATCATTTTACCTTTTTTTAAGATATGTCCAAAATTCATTTCATATAATTGTCAAATTTAAAATCCAGTCATTTTTACCTCAAATTCATATATCTAATTTCTAAAGCCAAAAGTGAAAAAAAAACAACCTTGTTTAATTTTCTCTAAAATGTTTTCAGTAAGTAAAATCTAATAATTATATTTTAGACGCATATATATGCGTGAGACAGGTGTTTGATTCTCAGCCAGGGATAGTCCAAAATTTTTGTTTAAAAAATAGAAATGCCTCTTTTAACCCAATTCCAATATTTTAAATTCATTTCCTAAAAGTTATCAGTAAATAAAAAATATATATATTTAAAAGTATAATACCTGGTAGCTTTATGTTCCTTGTAGTTGATAAATTTTGTTATCTGAGGCTTATATAATAGTAATAGACTTATGTCATTTTTTCCCTGGGCAACCTTGGGGAATTTAGCTTGTCTTTATATGTGAAGCACTCAGCATGCTAAATTTAATAGCATTGATAGAAGCTCTATATAAACAACCATTATTATTATTATGCTATGTACAGATTGCAATTGTTTCCCTTTGTTTTAATACTTATGACCATGTTCTCTTATATTTTAACTGTGTAATTTTCTATTCCAACATGATTCCACAGTAGTATAGTGGTTAAAATCCTCGCCTGGTGGACCCTTTGGGGTATTTTTGGTTTTCCTGTAATTACAATAACTAATTTTTTTTTACCTGATTACAACTTGTTTAGGATGTGAAGTTTTTCAGTACTTTTTAGTTTTCTTAATCGATTTGAATTAATGAAAAGCTATAAATTATACATTTAATTTCATTACTGTTTTCAAATTATAGTAAGGCTTGACTATATGATTTTTAAAAATTATATGCCCAATTATATTTTTTAGGTTCAACAAAAATTAAGCATTAATCCGTCATTAATTGGCCTAATTCTATGTTATCTAATTTAAAGTTTCATTCATAATAAACATGATGTTTAACTTAAAATTGAGATGAAATTAGTTATATGTTATCTTTATACCGGTATATAGATTATATAAAGCTAAAAGTACATGCCATTTGCTCTTCAATATGATTGTTTCCTGGGCAATTAAGGGTAATTACTCAAGTTAATTTAAATACTGGTAAATATATATAAAAAAAGATCCTTTAGTTGTTAGTTTCTTAGTGCAAAAAAAGCAAGACTTCTGATATTTTTTATTTTTGTAAAGGCATTTTTCCAGAAAAAGTCTTTTAGCATTTAGTTTTAAGTTACACAGTTAATAGACTTAGTGTGCTGCAACTTGGCCCAGAATCAGTCAGCAGGTCAAGGCGACAATTGGCAGCTGTCGCTAGATAGCAAAAGGCCTTGGGGGGAAGGGGGGTTCTGTCGTGGGATGTCATCTCACACTAACCTATCGTGTTGTCATCTTATATGTGGTTAAAAATTTTTGGATTCTGGGATAGTGTAAGTCAGAAGTAGTAGCTGTGGGTGCATTTTAATGTAAATTGAGTTAGACATTTTATTTATTAAGAATCTTCAAAGAAAATGTTTTTTTTTTTTTTAACTCTTCACAAACATTTTGCCATAACTGTATGTCTAAACATTATGGCTCTTCTTGATTTTACATATGGAAGGAGTTAATGTTCCACTTTATTCCTTTTTGTGTTATCAAACCGACATAAAGGCAATTTAATGCATACACATTTATACTGTACGGATGTATAAAGAGCACTGCTCCTTCCTAGCTTCGAGAACTTGTATCAAAGCATGAGCCATCAAGGGAACTGCGCTCATCATTGCAGTCGCTCCTTAAAATTCCCAGTGTGGCTGGACACAAAAAGAAATACCTTGGAGTGCGCTCATTTGAATCTGTGGCGCCTTCTTTATGGAACAGCTTACCCCAGACACTGAGAGAATCAGAAACAAAACAGTCTTTTTAAAAGAGCTTAAAAGACCTTTCTCTTTGGCTAGTGGATGTGTACCTTACATACTATTACAACTGCCACTGCAATTCACACCAAGAGTGTACTGAGCATGGTAAATTTAATGGCATGCATAGAAGCGCTATAAAATTTACCATTATTACTATTATTATTATAAGATGACCCTCCCTAGGCCCAAGAGCCTTCTCTATATTTGTCCCAGAAAGTCTGGAATCTGCTCCCCATGCACTTCATTCAGCTCAGACAGACCAGTGTCATCTTTACTTTTAAAAAGAACTTGAAAACTTTTTATTTTATGATGTACCTTCCTTAAACAGTTTTAGAGCCCCTGCTGTTTTACTCTTATATTAAGTAAAGTATACCGTCAGACCAAATTGATCCATAGGGCCGGTGAAGCAGCGTTCACCAGTTTCTGTGGCCACGGCATGCTAAGTGATTGTGTGGCCGGCACTCGTGCACAGACGCCTTTACTTTACCCCAACTAAGGTCAGGTACCCATCAGAGCTGGGTAGATTCAGGGACACCCTCCAGAGCTGGGAAAAAAATCCTAGCCTGCACCAGGATTCGAACCCGGGACCTTCGGTATGCCAGTCGAACGCGCTGCGGCATTGCCACTGTGCCCCCTATTAAGTTGTTATATATTATATTATTTTATTCTCTTATGTATATTTTTCGTAATGTTTTTGAGATTATCAAATCAATTAGCACCATATCCTTAAATGTAACCGAAAGGATTATAAAAAAAACAACTTATCAAGCCCATGCAGGTTTTTGTTGCTCAGCGTTAGATGCTGTCTGGCTTACGTTATGTTTTATGGCAGCATTATACAAATAACAAAAATTATTTGGCTATTATTATTATTTATTCAATTTTTTATTGCTATTGGCTTTTATAAGTAATTTATAATTTACACTTAGCGTTCACTTGCGTTGTAATATTAATACTCTCTTTTTTTTGTTTTTGATTGTTAATACCGTACTTTATACTTTCAGTAGTGTATCCTTAACACTCTAGATGTTGTCTGAATGTATCATTATACATCTAGTGCTTGAATGTTTAATGCTTTACATTACTTCTGATGTTTTTCTACTTATTAGTGTTTTGTTTTTCTTCAATCAACCTGTTTGCTTTTGTTCCCCCTGTAGACTGGTGTCCTGATGACCTCTGGCCTGGTCCTGTTCTGCGGGAGCTGCTACTACCACGCCATCACCAACAACATGACCATCAGGAAGGTCACCCCTTACGGCGGCTTCCTGCTGATCTTCGCCTGGGCCTCCATGGCGCTCTGAGCCGCGATGCCAGCCTAGCCTGAGGAGGGTTATCCTCCAAAGAACTGATTGTGATGATGAATTGTTCCACCGTGTTGATACTTCACGACTTAGTAATGCTTTTAGTAAAGTAGTATGATCAAATGATCTGTTTATTTTATTTCTTTCTTGTTCTTTATACATTCATACCAGTTTGAGTTCATGGATTGTTATCAGGGATAGTTTTGTAATAGTTGGGTAGTTTAACTTGCCTTATGGCTATGGCTTTCTAAAATGAACATTCTCTGCAAGATGAACAAAAACTTCTCTTAATAGGAGCATTGAACTTCTCTAATTCAAACAAAGGACTTCTCCCATATATCTCTTATAAAAAAGTTTTGTTATTGTCATTGATTGAAAAGAAAAGTGTAGCTTTTTATTGTGATGAATGTCCTGATGAGTTGCAAAGTTTATAGTTTCTCTTAAGATATTTGTGATAATCTGTTGAGCTCTAAGCCATAGAATTGCTTGTAGCAGTTTTATCAAATTTATCTGTATGTTCAATTGCATATCCAATTTTAACTTTCCTTCCCCCTTCCTCAAATGTCTTGATATCAAAATTTATTATAATGAAATGTATTAAACATAATTTATTTGAAAGCTGATACTATTATTTCCTCAGTTTGTTTTGAAATAGTCATCCTAAAAACTATTTAGTAAGTGATTTGAATATAAAATTTTTTATATCAATGAAATTCATAATGAATATTCCGGAAACATATAACTGGTGTACCATTTACTTACTAGACTAAACAGAATCAGGTCCAGCAAAAGAATTATTTCCCAACAAAGCTCAGGCTTTAATGAGCCCTTTTGAAAACCATAGTTCTATAAGGATGTGAGACCTGGGTACTGCCAATGAAAATAAGTTGCAGGCATTCAAATATTAAATGCATGAGAAAAATCCTTCGAATCTCCTACGTAGAACACAGGACTAATGAGTATGTCTGGGACAGAATATCCTCAATTGCCTGCTATCAAGAAACCATTAAACAATCAAAAGTCGCAAGCTGACATGGTTTGGTCATGTGTTGCAGCATAATAACCTGACAAAAAAACTTCCTACAAGGCACTGTAGAAGGTGGACGTCAGAGAGGCCGTCAGTGGAAATGCTTGTTCAACACTATAAAAGATTGGGCCAAATTGCAAATGACTGAACTGTTGACAGCCGCTCAAGATAGGCAAAATGGAGAAAGATGACTGCTGAGGTGTCCATTCACTCCCTCCCAATGACCACCATGGTCAAGGGTCTGATGATGATGATTTGCACACTATTAGTATAAGTTTGGCTTAAAGTTTACAGACGTTCCTTCTAGATAGAAGATTATTATGTCGACTTGGTCCAAAACTCCTGGAGGGAGGCATGTATTGGTCAGCGGTAGGGCTAGAACCTGGGTAGTTTAGTTGACCACAGGACCAGCCAGCCTCACGTCAACACTATAGACATTACTACATATACATTAACAATCTATGTTATGAAAATTTACATATATTATTAGCCTACCAGTATATTTATCTTGTAATTTTTATTTTTTAAGTTTGGGAAAGGTTTATGAAAAACATGTGACTTTTTAAATGATTTTATAGTGAGTAAAGTTCTATTACAACCAAATAGATCCATAGGGCCGGTGAAGCAGCGTTCACCCGTTTCAGTAGCCACAGCATACTAGGGGATTTTGTGGCCAGCACAATGCCTAAGCGCCTTTGCTTTACCCACTCAAGTCAGGTACCCATCAGAGCTGGGTAATTAAGGGACACCCTCCAGACCCGGAAAGAAATCTTAGCCTCTACCAGGATTCGAACCCAGCACCTTCAGTACACGGGCCAACACGCTGCTGCTCAACCACCGTGCTCCTTTTAACCCTTACAGTCCCGGCCGCGTATATAACGGAACTGAAGGCAGCATAGATAGAAGTAGGTCGGTACGGGAAGGGTTAAGAGTAAGAACCTGGCATGGGTATTGAATGCAGTTTTCACTATGACATTGTAAACTGCACAATAATCTTTAGAATTTGGAACAAAATTTCAGCTTTGTAAAAAATCTTATGGAAAGTTAAAAAAAAAACTATTAAAAAAAAAAAGATCACAATCTTGACAAGTACAAGTATATTTTGTTAACTTTTCAATTAAAGACAAACACTTTGATGTGAAGTTTACAAAATGTGACTTACACGTCTGGAACCATCAAACCCACGTTTTGCATTCTGTGATGTTATGTTGAAAGTGTGCAGGGTACTTTTGAATATTGACATATGGTTAGCACTTTTAGCAGATAAAAGAAACATCAGTTGGTTTAGCATCAGAGAAAGACTTCAAGACTGAGCCATCTTTTTGAGTCTTCCATGTGTAACTAGTGTCGGGTTTCTATGATAGGAACTTTATAATAAGTGAAACATTTTTTAAGAGGCCTTTGAGAAAATGTTTGCTTTGGTCATTTGCAAAAAAAAATTGAACTTCTGCAACACAGAGCTTCTTTAGAACAAGCATGGATCATGGCAGCGCGTTCGGCTGGTGAACCGAAGGTCCTGGGTTCAAATCCTCGTGAAGGCTAGGATTTTTTCCCGGGTCTGGAGGGTGTCCCCGAGTCTACGCAGATCTGATGGGTACCTGACCTTTTGTTGGGGTAAAATAAAGGTGGCTGCATAGTGCTGGCCACACAATCACCTAGGCTAGTATGCTGTGGCCACAGAAACTTGTGAACGCTGCTTCACCAGACTTATGGATAAATTTGGTTCCACAGGTACTTTACTTTTTTTTAGTAAACTTTGATTCTTGTTTTATCAATCTAAGTATCAATGTAACAAGAGATAAATGTATTCTTTTTATTTGCCTTTTTTTGTTTTTAGAAATTTATTAGACTATTTTCTTCAAGAAATTTTGTTCAGTTTCTGATTGATGAAAAGATAGATAGTGATTTTTTTTAGACTTCTCCGATATACATGAACAAATATAAAACAGAAACCGTTCCATAAAAATAAAAAATATAAATGTTTTATATTTTAGTTTTTTCTTTATTAAGTAATAAATATATCAAGTGGTTTAAAACGAATGAATAATATAGAGATTGGTTAAAGCTTTGCAATAATTTAAGACAGTATATAAACATAGCAACATATATAATATATATATATATAATGTGATTATCATACAAGATTATAACAACTTAAATTATTCATTATGAGCAATCACACAATCACTGGAGTTTTAAATCACCAGTTCAATCAATGATTGTATTAACAAAGTCAACATTATAAGTCAAGGTGTGTCTCTCCCTCCAATCCTCACACCACCTCTCTCACTCTCTTCTTTCTATCTCTCGATCTCTCCAACAGTTACTCACTCTCATCCTTTCTCTCTTTGGTATCTTTCTCTTAATTTTCTTCTGTTCACTCTCTCCAATTCAAAGTCTTATTCCACCTCATCCATTATCTCTATTAGTCTCCTTTCTTCTTATTTTTCTTTCTCTTTATTTCTTCTCTCTTATCTCTTTCTCTCATTTTCTTTCCTCTCTCTCTCTCTGCTCTTTTTTTCTCTCTTACACTCTTTTTATGATTTCATCGCTCCTTTCTTCTCCACCGTCTTTTACATTACTTTCTTCCTCTTCTAATTCTCCTTCTTTCCTCCCTTTCGTCCTCTCTCTCTCTATCCTACTAATTCGTTTCTCTCTGTGTATTTATTTCTACCAAGCTTTAATGGTCAGAGCGACCATTTATTTTTCTAAGGGAGGTAATCAGCTTCTATATAAGCACATTTCTCAATGAGGCGGGGGGGGGGGGGGTAGGTTGGATGGGATGCGACCCCCAAATGTTTAAACCACTGTTAGGCTTTTACATAGCTATAAGAAATAACAGAGAAATTGCCATTATAATAGTTCCCCCCCCCCTCCCATTTCCACCCCCTTGTCATACTACAATACTAGTATAGACGCCCATTAAATTTAGATTTTCTAACATTGCATGTATAGGCTTAAACGCTTACTTATATAGCATGTTGCCTCAAAGATATTCAATATGTCAATACACAGATTGTCATGCTAGTTGACAACTTCCCCATACATATTGATTAGCAATACTCGTGCAAACTATAGCTTGTTCTTCTATCTTGTCTTACCCTATAAACATACCGGCACCAGCCCCATTCTGGGTCAATTAGAGTTTTCCCTCCTATGCCCTAATCCGTACCGGTACCTATTAGGTATTGCCAGCAGATACCGTCTGGCGGCACAATCAAAGAAATACAGCTGTGCACACTGGCCTCGCATGGCCTGATTACGACCCCTTGCTGGCTAGGGTATATGTGCCATAGCCGGGTCGATTGAGGGCAGTCAAATGCTGGCGCTATGAGGGATAATTATCTTGTCAAAGTATACGTTATCATAAATGTTTTGTAATCGCTTCTTCTAAAATCTTAATATTTAAAAAAAAACAATTTATAAGTGTTTTAAAATTTTACAGACGTGGTTTCTAGATAGAAGATTATTACGTCATATCCCCCTAAATTCCTGCACGGAGGCAGGGCTAGATACGGAGATCAACATGTTGACAGTCTGCAGGTTTATTTCCCTGTTTTGGGTTTTGGCTTACATTATTTAAAAAATCTTGTCAGGGCTGATACACACAGAAAGATTTATACTAGTCCTAGGCCTACAATATTGATGAACTTTATGCCTACCTTTGAATATTGAGTTACCTATAAAGGCAATTTATTTTTGTATGTTACAAGACATAAATACCGTATATAGGCCTATATACCTATATATGTTATCTAAGAGTCTAAGAAGATAAGTATAAATGGCCAAAATAATATTTTATAATAATAGAGCCTATTATAATAGTATAATTTAATTGATATAGAGTCTAACTTTATTACTCTTAAATGTAATTATCATTTACTTTCTTGATACTGGCCGTTATTTTATAGTCTTATTTATACTATCTATCACATATAATAATTACCGTGAGTTTGTTTATTGAGATGTTTGTTTGTTCGCTATATAGGCGCCTAAACCGTTTCACCAATCGGGTCAAAAGTTAAATGCAGTGCTTTTTTTGTAAAGAAAAAAAATAGGTGCCGGTACTCAGTGATGGATTGCCTAACTTTTAAAGCAGTTTCGCATTTTATATCTTAATTCTTATTGCGCGCAATTTTAAAATAATTCAATTTTAACAAATTAATAATATAATAAATTAATAATAAACGTTAAAATACAGAAATGTAATAATTTTTTCCCCACATTGAAAATGGTGCCGGTACGCCGTACCGGTGCGTACCGTCACAAAAAATGGTTAAATGTATAAATTGGGAACGTCCTCCAAAAGATAATTTTATTTTATCAACAATATTGCTTAATTCGTTAATCTATTTTTTTAAACTTAGACCTATTACTCACCACCGTAAGTTAAGGTTCTAAACTGATCTCCCCCCTGAACGTCCATTTACTATTTCCCAATAATTCCCCTTGCATATATAGTTGTTTATTTAACACCGCACACGGGATTCATGGATTGACCTTCAGAGGGAAAAGGAAAGGGGGGGGGGGGGGGGGGGGATAAACTTCGGCGTTGCGAGAGTAGTCTATGCTACTTTGGTTTGTTTATATTTGTATTACTTCCGGTTTTCGATAAAATAAAAAAAAGAACAAAAGCTAAATCCCGAAAGAAACTTTCTCACTGCAGTTTTAATTGCTCTTTTTTTCTTCTCTATTAACAAAACACACTGTAGACATTCGCTACTCCGTCATTTTGACGGTAATAACCACTAGTATTGATATATTTAGGCCTATGAAGTACATTGTGCGTGTGGATTCCGATCCCCCTTGGTTAATTAAAAAACACGTGACTTTATATATGGTCTCATACTTTACTTTTGCGATCTCGATTTCTGCATGTGTCTCACCTAGCTGAGTTTTAAGTGTTAGCCTATCAGACTACCATACGGGTGATCTGGTTTTGATTCCCCACTGATAATGTTTGTTTGTTTTTTTCTACTTTTTTCGACAATTTCAATTAAACATTATTTTGATTTTAAAGATTGTGAAGAATTTTATGACATCAAGCTTTCCTAAAATATTTTCAATAAGTAGACGCATGCGGTGGACGGGTGTTCGATTCTCAGCCAGGGATAGACCATACTTTTTGTAAAAGAAAAAAGACATGCCCTTTTTTAAACCTGATTACAAAATTTAATTTAAATTCCTTTCCTAAATGTTCTCAGTAAGTAATTTTATCTTATCGTATACATTATAGACGCTCCTTCTATAACAAAGATGATTGCTTCCTACGCTCATCCGTGGTCCGAATCTAGTCTTGCATTTTTGTCAAAGTTTTCAAAGTTTGATAAAAGTATCAAAGTATTTATAATTATATTTTCAAAATTATGATAGCTTTTTGTACATTGTAGTTTATAAAATTCTTATCAGTAGCTATAGTGGTGAAGTAACGTAGATGATTGGGTTATATTTGTTTTTTTTTTTGTTTTTTTTGGAGTATACGATTGGTGGATAATTCATGACGCAAAGAGTCACATGACAAGAAATTAATGCTTACTTGCACTGAGCTATATATTATATAATATACTAGAGTGATTCGAGTGCCTTTCTATGATGCCACTAAATAAATGATTGAAAGAAACGTGCCATCTTGCGCCGTCGGAAGTTGATGTTGATTTAGGCATTGGCTCTGATCTATATGAACTAAAACTCCATGAGGCCATGAGCTCGTTAGCTTTTTTCGTTTAACTTTCACGAAATCATCAACTCAAATAGTTCCCACTTAGTAGGGAAAGCCAAAACGACTCAAAGCTGCGTTCTTTACACACACAAAAATATCTATTTAAGAAGTTTTAAAAATGCACCAGTTTGGAACTGTTTCTGAGTTTCCCACATATCAAGCGGTAAAGAACGTAACCTTATAACACTGAGCGCGGTTTAAATAGAGGGCACCTGTTTCTAGCCCTAACTGAGTCAAATTAAGATAAACTTCCAACAACACAAGATGTCACATTAAAATATTTCTTCCAATAAAAAAGAGGCCAGACGCACTCCAGTGGTACATGATAGGTCAATACATTTTTATATAGATCAGTGACAGACACGTGTATTTAGCGGTAAACAAAAAATACTGTAGATGCCAACAGACGGAAATATACATTAATCATAAATAAAAACAAAACAGAACCAGACAGATTCAGCAGTTTGACTCTACCATCATGGTGGCGGTTGTTGTGGACGACACATTGATGCTAACACTGGCGGCGCCGAAGGTGTTGCACCCCATCATACCGTTCCTGAGCCCGGGGAGGTTACTGGTGCGCCGCGCCCTGTGGAGGAGCCTGTACCTGCAGCAGAGCAACTTGATGAACGTGATCCTGAAGATGTTGTTGAAGATGGTGTAGATGATTGGGTTCAGCGTGGACGAGACGTAGCCCAGCCACACGAAGGCCGTCACCAGGGTGGGCTCGAAGGTGCATGTCGAGCACAGGGGCGTCAGGATGTTCACCGTGAAAAACGGCGCCCAGCAGACCACGAAGATCATGAAAACCACGCCCAGGACTTTGGAGGCCTTCTGTTCCGTCCGCACCGAATTGTCTCGCCTGACGCTGGCGTAGGCCGAGGCCGAGGGCGGGGTGAGGGACGGGCCGGAGATCATGGGCTGGCCGTCGCGCTTCATCAGGAGGATGTTGGCAGCCTTGACCGCCACGTGATGTTTCCGGACCAGTTCTCGGAGACGCTTGGGCTCGCGGGTCGAGGAAGAAGGCGAAGAGGAAGATGATGAGGAGGAGAGTAAAGAGGAGCAGCAGTTCCTGGAGTCGGAGTTCATCTCTGATGTCATCTCCTCCTCGTGGCCGTTGCAGTAGGCGTAGTCTGGGGGCGAGGTGCGGGAGGCGTAGCCCGCGGCGGCAGTCCTCCCGTTTATGGCTGCGTACCTCCCGCGCCTCAAGTTCAGCGCGTTGTTCACGGCCACGCCATTGCTCTCCGCGCCCCCTCCTCCCCCGTTCTTGCCGGTGCCATTATTGTTGGCACCGTTGTTGTTGGCGCCGTTGTTATTGCTGCTGTTGCCGCCACCGCTGCGCCCTGATCTGTGAAGGCTGGAGATGCTGCTGTTGCTCCCGTGCAGGTTTGCGCCCCCTGCCGACGCCGGATCAAGCCGGTTCTCGTAGTGGCGGTGCACGTGCAAGTGGTGATGATGGTGGTGGTGGCACAGCGGAATGGTGTTGTTCCTCCCGGCGCCCATCGGCCCGAACCGCTGATGGATGACAGGGCAGGACATCCCCGTCCCGTGTTCGTAATCCTCGCCCCTGCCGGACGAGTACGCGGACGCTTCGCTCAACAGCTCCCGCCCGTAAAACTTCCGGTGCGTCTGCCAGTTCCTGCGGCTGGTAGACCTCCTGATCATCGGCTGGCCCTCCCCATCCTCGGCGCCCCTCCTGAGGTTCAACCTGGCCTGGTTCCTCAGCATATTCACCGTCAGTGCATACATCAAGACCATGATGCCTAACGGGATGAAAAACGCGAATATAGATCCGTATATAAGGAACGGTTCGTTAGTCAAGTTACACCTTCCCTCGCGTAGTATGTTCTCGGACCGGACCACCCCCAGCACCGTAATCGGACTCGTGATGGCCAGGGCTATAGTCCATACGAGTACGATCTTCAGCAGCACGATACGCTTCGACTTGTACTTTGTCCACAGCGGGTACCGGATGCCGATGTAGCGCTCCAGGGAGATGGTGCACAGGTGCAGGATGCTGGAGGTGCACATGAGGACGTCTGACGTCACAAAGAAATCGCACAGCAGGAGACCGAACATCCAGTGACCTGCATGGAGAGAAAAAAAATGTAAAAAATAAAGTCAAGATAAATACTGTACCAAAGACATTTGATGGGTGTAAGAAAATGAAAGAAATTCTAATTAGAAACAAACAACAACACAATATTCTAATGTAATCTTAAAATGCTTAAAAAGACACACGGATTCTCTTTTCTCTTATACAATTACATATTTCTCTTTTCCCAAATGGCATTTGGGCTAGGAATGGGTTACTGGACTAGTCTGAAGGGTAAACAAACAACTATCATTTAAAAGCATTCTCCTTAACACTTAACCCTTTTGGACACTGCATCACTTGAACTTTGACCTATGTAGCAAATCGGTAAGAGAGAAAAGCTTTAATGCATTTTTTTTTTATCCATAAGATAAGGAAAATGTTTAACTATGTGTTAAACGAATGATGCAAACATCTAGGCTGTATGGATGGAGCGTCTGTGACACAATAGTACAATGATACAAATAAATTGACGAAGTGCCAATACAAACAAATAGGCCTACAACAAGAAGAAATATGGAGTGTATGATATAATATTAACAAGTACCCGGTACAGAAATTATACACAAGTCATTTCCATATTAAGATTCTATACAGCAAGTCAATTTATAATACAACAAATAATTTATCAAATAATTAAATACAATAACTGAAGATAAATATACGGAGAACATGGGGAGTAACTCTAGATGGAGAACACGGGGAGTAACTCTAGATGGAGAACACGGGGAGTAACTCTAGATGGAGAACACGGGGAGTAACTCTAGATGGAGAACACGGGGAGTAACTCTAGATGGAGAACACGGGGAGTAACTCTAGATGGAGAACACGGGGAGTAACTCTAGATGGAGAACACGGGGAGTAACTTTAGATGGAGAACACGGGGAGTAACTCTAGATGGAGAACACGGGGAGTAACTCTAGATGGAGAACACGGGGAGTAACTCTAGATGGAGAACACGGGGAGTAACTCTAGATGGAGAACACGGGGAGTAACTCTAGATGGAGAACACGGGGAGTAACTCTAGATGGAGAACACGGGGAGTAACTCTAGATGGAGAACACGGGGAGTAACTCTAGATGGAGAACACGGGGAGTAACTCTAGATGGAGAACACGGGGAGTAACTCTAGATGGAGAACACGGGGAGTAACTCTAGATGGAGAACACGGGGAGTAACTCTAGATGGAGAACACGGGGAGTAACTCTAGATGGAGAACACGGGGAGTAACTCTAGATGGAGAACACGGGGAGTAACTCTAGATGGAGAACATGGGGAGTAACTCTAGATGGAGAACACGGGGAGTAACTCTAGATGGAGAACACGGGGAGTAACTCTAGATGGAGAACATGGGGAGTAACTCTAGATGGGGAACACGGAAAGTAACTCTAGATGGAGAACACGGGGAGTAACTCTAGATGGAGAACATGGGGAGTAACTCTAGATGGAGAACACGGGGAGTAACTCTAGATGGAGAACACGGGGAGTAACTCTAGATGGAGAACATGGGGAGTAACTCTAGATCTATTTCTATAGAATCCAATAACAACAAACAACAACATTAGTCTGGTTTTTATCCCAAGTGGCGTTAAGCATACTTGAAGATAGATGCGCCTCGGCCTCTCTCAGGCCACATACGTTTTGACCACACAGGAGAATTAAATGCTCTTGTTTATCTGGGCAGGCACTTGTTCTAGAAATGTTATTACACCCAGTCTTTATAAGTTGCATAGAGCATTGAGTTAAAAACGGAGTAAATAAAAATACTATCAGAAAGAAGGCGGGAAAAGAGAGAGAGAGAGAAAGAGAGGCTGATTTGGAAGGCGGTGGAATGGGGGGTTAAAGGGGGGCTAGAGATACTTTGATGCATGTGAAATTGTGACAAATTTATGACGCAGACGTGCAGAAATAAAAGACAACCGGGGGAAGGGGCAGTGGTGGCAGGGGGAATATAAAACAATAAACCCGACAGCAAGCGGGCGTTTGTGATCTAAATTAAATTTGCTTGATGATGATATACGAGCAAACGAGAAATTAAGGTTCTCTGAGATGAAGGGCTGGCTAAGAACTAGATCCAGAGCCACTTCGAGAAATGATACAAAGGCACAAGTAGAAAAGAGTAATAGTAATAACACATACAAACAACTTTGGAACTCATCATTTACACGGAGAATACATATATTTACTAGAGACTCTATGGCTGATGGCAATATTTAAGCGGAGGAAATAACATTGATGGTTTAATAAAAAAAAGTTCCCGGTATATTTGACGAGATAATCTTTGGGATAAGAAAAGATAAGAAATAAGAAGTAACAATATGGAGGACAGATACAGATTTTTGTTTTGAAACAGATTTTATGTTTCCAGAAATGTTTACTTGGACTCTTTAAAAATAATAAATGGTGATGCCATTTTATTGGTCTGGATGATTAAAAACGTGACGTAAAAGTCGACAATAAGGAATTAAGGGGAGAGTATGAGAATTAAAAAAAAATGGCACGATTATCAATTGGAGGCAATAATAAATGTAAATAGAATATAGAAGGTAAAACTGGTAGTAGGCCTACAGTATTGTATTGAAATTGTTCAGAGCGAAAAAAGAAAAGATCACTAAATAAACTGTGTTAAGATGTAAGGGAGTGAAGCATATATGTTGTTTATCTGCGTTCTGTAACTCATTATATGAAGAAACCAAAGACTATAATAAGATATACTTGCTTTAATATTTCTGCTATTTGATGACTCGAATGACTTCTTTTCGTAATTCCCGATTCCGCTTTGTACTGTACACTTCCGTTTTATTTAATCGCTATGATTTTCCCAATGAAAAATCAAAATCAAAATCGAAAGTTGTATACAGCGGAAACATTTAGGCAAACGTAGGAGCGTAGAAGTCATTTAAGACAGCGTTATTAGATGCACTCGGAAAAAGAACATAAATGTACTTAAAATAGAACAAGCGGTCCATCTTATTATAGTCTTTGGAAGAAACCTTTATAAAACTGGAACAAATTCAACAAAGCGCTAAAAGATTTATTGTAATAGAATATTTACATCTAATTAGTTGTAGATATATCACAAGTAGACTAAAAATAAAAACCCCACTAATTTTAGAAATACTTCCGCAAAGACGGTTGAAAAACGCAAAGTAGTAATACAACTTAAAGAGCATTAACTTCTAACCTAGAGATACAGCACAATAATTTAATAATAATGAAAACAACATAAACGGAGAACGACGCTAAAATGCTCGTTGTTTTCCCAAACATATTTTTAAAAGTTCAGTTATATTTAATAAAACAATATGCGCCTTTATGCAAGAAATAATGAAAAATCTCTGTTCCAAATTTATTCCGTTTAGAAAGAGTTGGTAAAAAATAAATCTTAAATAAAGGAATAACACATTCCTTTGTATAAACGAATAGAAATGTTAAAACTATTCATTTTTGTGTAATATAGAAACTTTCTTGATTTTAATGCAGCACTAATGAGCCCAGCGCGCAAACCACGTCGTATCGACGGGAAAAAAACGTGGAAACCACGAAAATATGTAGAAATCACTAATATACGTGTGGCCGGTACAGATGAGCAGCGCTAATGAACAATCAGAGCTATACAAAAAACTATACATTTAGCCATTTAGTTCATATAAGTAGGCCTACTCTTTTTTCCCGGCATCCGGGCAAGGAATGGGTTGCCTGAACAAACCAGGAAAACCTGCAACTTAACATAATTTAAAACACTAATAGAACTGCAGGACTAGACTTAAACGAGGACGCAGTAATCTTATTTATAGAATGAGTGTCCGTAAGATATAAGATAAAATGAGTGAACTAAATTGGTTGGAACAATAAGAGTGTTATGACAACACGTCCAATGATTGTATGAAGCGCAAACACAACTCATTTCTGAATATTTTTATTTACCTCCATAACTAGACAAGTAGAAAATTTCCCATAACAAAAGTTTCCTTCTGATAAAATATATTTTTTTAACAACAGGAAAAAACAACTGATAAAAAATATTTTCTTTCCAAAAGCATATCATAATTACCTCCCTTGTCTATTCTCTGCTTTTATATGCACTTGTGTTGACCCTGGCGTTATTAAATTTACATATCATTATGCCTAAAGCGAGATACTTTGGCAATGTAAGCCTTAGTTCTATGAACGGCTATATATATATATATACTATATGTGTGTGCAATGGTGAGTGCTAAGTAGTGCTGCACTGTATACATAGCACAATGTATGTGCTAAGTGAGTGATGTTATGCCATAGACTATAATACACATGGACCGCTTGCTTTAGTATTTCTGCTATATGATGACTCGAAAGACTGCTTTTCGGAATTTCCGATTCGTTGTTTCCTTTGTACTTCCGTTTTATTGAATCGTTCTATTTTGTCAATGAAAAATTAAAATTGAAATCGAAAGTTCTATACAGCGGAAACATTTAAGAAACAACGAGGTGCGTAGAAGCAATTTAAGCCAACCTAATTGGTTGCGCACTGAAAAAAAGTTGATATAAGCTCTAAAAATAGAGCAAGCGGTTCATCTTATTATAGTCTATGGTTATACCAAAGACTATAATAAGATGTACGACTTTTCTATATTTTTACATTTTAATTATTTGTAAAACGGAAGTGCACAGTACAAAAGGGTATCGGGAATTCCGAAAAGAAGTCATTCGAGTCATCAAATAGCGGAAATATTAATGCAAGAGGTCCATCTTATTATAGTCTTTGCAAAAAGCATTCACAATTATTATTTTTATAGAGGGTATAACAACCTATCAGTATCAAGCTATCATTGATAATATATATTGATAGTATAAACTCTAAATCAAAATGTAAGACTCAAATCACGGATAAACTTAGGACGCAAAAAGATTTTTGGTATAGAAGGAGCACCTGTAATGGAGAAGATAAGAAAAATTACAACTTGAATAATATGTTGTTTTTTTTTCTAGAATGTAGAACAAGAAAAGTTGTTTTTTGTTTAATCTTTCTTTTATTTGATTAGATTACTGTGCTGTATTTTTAAGTGCACATTTAAATGTTTTATCTATTATTACAACTTTAACAAAAAAATCTTTATTCACTGGAGTATTTCTACATCTAGTGAATGTAATGGTGCTATATATGTGTAATCTGTAAAAAAAAATACACATTGTGGATTTTTTTGTTCTTCTTATAGTGTTTAAATTTTATCTTTATGTGATGGGTTCCAGACAGAACAAGGTTCTAGTTTTTTGTTTGTTTGTTTGTTTTGCAAAAATGTTTTATCATATGACGGCTTCCAGAGAGAAGATTGTAATTTTAAGTGCAGGTTGGTTGTTATTTTTTGTATACAGGACAAGCGTATTTGTGTGGGAGGGCACTGCGGTTTATTGTCAAAGTGTCTGCTTCCTATCCGGTGATCTTGGGTTCAAATCCTGATAGTAATAAAAAATAACAGTGATTTGGTTTTACCCGGGTCTAGATGTCGCCCCCTAAGTTTCTAAGTCTACATTGCGTAGGACGCAATAATATTCTATATAAAAGGAGCATCTGTAACATATAAGATAAGACAAGATACGCGATTCTAATTGGTACCATACTATAACTATACTATAACTATACTATAACCATACTATAACTATACTATAACCATACTATAACTATACTATAACCATACTATAACCATACTATAACTATACTATAACCATACTATAACTATACTATAACCATACTATAACCATACTATAACTATACTATAACCATACTATAACTATAACCATACTATAACTATAACCATACTATAACTATACTATAACCATACTATAACTATACTATAACCATACTATAACTATACTATAACCATACTATAACTATACTATAACCATACTATAACCATACTATAACTATACTATAACCATACTATAACTATACTATAACCATACTATAACTATACTATAACCATACTATAACTATACTATAACCATACTATAACCATACTATAACTATACTATAACCATACTATAACTATACTATAACCATACTATAACCATACTATAACTATACTATAACCATACTATAACTATACTATAACCATACTATAACCATACTATAACTATACTATAACCATACTATAACCATACTATAACTATACTATAACCATACTATAACTATACTATAACTATACTATAACAATACTATAACTATGCTATAACCATACTATAACTATACTATAACTATACTATAACTATACTATAACCATACTATAACTATACTATAACTATACTATAACTACCTCGAAACTAAAACGGACCAGCCTTCCGGCTTTTACGACTAGGGCGTAACAATGTTCAGGGGTGAACCAAGGAGTGATTGGGGGGGGGGCGGGCACCAAGGTTCTGTCCGGGCGCCAGCCACCCCACGGTACACCGAAGGGCTAATAGTGGTACCAGAAATTTGCTGGATTGAAGTATAAGCGTCTATGGGTTTTGTACTGGCTACACAATCCTCTCGTATGCAATACGGCGGAAACAGAATCTATACGCTGCTTCACCTGGCCCAAGGCATTAACCTTTTACAGTCTTCAAGTTGTCACTTTTTTTTCATCCCGGATTGAAAAGTGTCAAGGTTGAGTGGCGGAGCAAGGCAGTGGGTCGGGTAGGGTGTGCTTTCACTTCTCTTTTCGACTTCGTTCAACACGTTCCGTTCTCACCTTCACTTATCCCATTACCCGTGGGTGTATCGTTCAGGCCACACTTGTTAACTATTGTATCATCTCTCGCCACATGTCACGGTCCTGTGATAATTCAAGACCGGCCGGCACACTCTTTTTATATCGTCACCCCAAACCATTAATTTTATCTGCTTCTTTTTCCTTCCTGCATCACGCCCTGCAGGATGATCTTTTTTTTGTGTAAGGTCTTCAGATCGTGCTACCGTCCCCATTCCCCCCCCCCCCCCGCCCATTTCTTTCTCTTGTCGACAGTGAGCAGATCCTCGTATAGCCCTGTGACGTTAATGATTTATTCTTGCACAACTTTACTTGTGATAGGCTCTGTGTATGAGAAATTCCTTTATACATTTTCACTTAATACGTAAATTTTTAATTAACGCATATTATATATTTTTTGCTTTGAATGAACATAACGCAACAAGTAAATTATCTTATCTTATACATTACAGAAGGTTCGTTCTATAAAAAAGAGTATTGCGTCCTAAGTTTGGTTTGAGTCTAGTCCTGCATTTCTATTTATAGTTTTATATGATGTTACATTACTGGTTTTCCTGGTTTGTTCAGGTAACCCATTCCATGCCCGTATGCCACTCGGAAGGAAAGAGTACATGCCGAAAGCCTACACGTAAACCTACGTAGCGTGGGTGGGTGTGCGTGTGTGGGGCGGGGGGGGGGGGGGAGTTCAATTCGTTGGCTCGTGCAAGACGCTCAGTCTACGTCGTCTGCAAAATAAACACAGAAATTTACCAGGAGAAGATAACTGAGGTATGCTATATTTATTTAGAGTTTTATCCCTTTGTTCTCTTTTTTTCTTCTTTTGAACAAATATGTACGTCTTAGCATGCTTTCTTTTTCATTGATGTGGGTATAGATATGTTTTTACGCTTTTGCATGCTTTTAGCGTAATAGAGTTTTACTTTATTCTTTTATTTCTAGTAACAAGTGTTCCTAGCTGGAATATACAAAACCTATTAAGTTACGTTTGTACACAAGAACCTTTTTTATCGCTCTTATTTTATAATTTAGACCTACGGATGGATATTCTAGCGACAAGATACTTGCACCCTTCGTGTAACCGTGGCTACATGTGTAGTCTCACATCTTTCAGATTTTGGATAGTTAAGTGGTTTGGTTTTCCTGGCATGATTCACGCAACCCATTCCATGCCCGAATGCCACTCGTGAGGATAAAAGGATATACATGTGCCATTTGCATACGTGTGTATTGATCTAAACACTGCTCCAATAGAAATACTTTCTACACTGTAGGCCTATTTAGATTTATACAAATAAAACAAAACACATAGAAAAAAATCTCTGATAAGACTGTAAGATAATCTTTTAGTTGTTATTACAACACTGGTAAAACATGAGTATTATTAAACTTTTTTTTATTACGCTGGCCGAGCGAAAGCGCGTTCGGCTGGCGTACCAAAAGTCTTAAGACCGAATCCTGATGAAGGCTAGGAATTTTTTCCCGGTTCTGGAGACTGTCCCTGGGTACCTGACATTAGTTGGGGCAAAATATAGGCGGCTGGGCATTGAGATGGCCAGACATTCCCCTAGTATGCGGTGGCCACGGAAACTGGTGAACGCTGTTTCACCAACCCTATTGATCAATTTGTTCTGACAAGATCACTTGTGCTGGGTAGACACAGGGAAACTCTCTAGACCCGAGAACAAATCCTAGACTTCACCGGGTTGCGAACCCAGGACAATCGGTAGGACAGGCGAGCATGCCGCCACTCGGCCACGTGCCCCTTTAAAAAAAAAAACATGACATTCGTAAATAGATCTACACCTTGCATGTATCTGCAGATCTAAAAAAAATAATATTTGAAAACTAGAATGTAAGTGGGAGAAACGAAGAGTATGAACTGATCTGATTTTGCGCGTATTTGTGTTTGTGGATTTTTGTGTGTGTAAGTAAGTTTGTCTGTGTGATTCTCTGTGTGTGTGTGTCTAATTATTCTTCTTGTGTAAGTGAGTGTGTGTCAGTTTCCCTGCGTCTACTTATGTGTGTGTGTGTGCTTATGTGAAATAAATAAAAAATTCCATAAGGTCTCGACCTCTGCGCTTTAGGGTTCGGTCACGTTTCAACAATTAAAACAACAAAAGGTTGCTAGGCGACCGCCTCTTCCTGTCCACACACACACACAAATGAGAGGCAGGCCGAGTTCTGGCCCTTGCCACTGCCTTTTTTTGTTAAAACTTGTTTTTGTAACTAACCGCCACGAGAGGTAATCAAATTTCAAGTAAAGAACGAAAAAAAAACAACAACAAAAAACGAAAAATTAAATTTGCACACAAAGAATTCCACAAAGAAATTTAAAAAAAATATATATATAAAAAACCTGTCATGGATGAAAAAAAATGAAATTTAAAAGAAAGGATGGCGGGCGAGACTGAGTGGGGGCGGGAGGGGTGGTGGGGGCGCATTGGAAACTGAATTAAAGAAAAAAATATTGAAAACAAAATTGCTCACGTCACATAAACCTAACATACAAAAAGAAAACCGTGAGGTCAAAAAGGAAAGATTCGTATATAGATCTAGATAAAGAGAAACAAAAAAAGAATGGAATCAATTGTATGAAACGAAAGAATATATGTCTTTATTGCAAGCTGTCTTGTTTTTAACAAGCCCGCCTTGATGTCGCAGAGCAATGTAGGGGCAATAACTCAAAAGTATGCTATGAAAGAAAATAATAAAATTAGGAGAAGATAATCGAATAACGCTTGGCATGTTCCTTGGTGCAAAGTTTAAAATTGAGGACTTTGAAAAACAATTACAAGAACTCTTTATTCGACATAACAAACATGTGCAAAATTCCTATACATGATTTGTTGTACCTAAGTCTATCTTATCATCTTAGTGCGCATAACGTATAACAAATTTATCGTATTATTAAAAAAAATAAAAAATTTTTGACAACATTTATCGATATTTTTTTTTCCAAAACTAAGAAAATGCAAATTTAAATAAATCATTCAATTATGAGTTAGAATATATACAAGTTTCCCGTAACGATTCTATTATCAGAGGCGTATTTAGGCATGTTTCACACAAAAGAAGCCCGCACATATCCCCCCCTCCCCCCAATGTGTTTACCTTTTTCTTAATTAGAATAGTGCTGTAGTAGAAGCGAACAATGAAAGACTGTGGCCGGCATGTAACTGTCAGAAACGGCCAGATGGAGACCAAACTAAATTAGCAAATACTGCAACAAATACTGTAAATAAGACATCGCATTTGATTGTTAACAAACAATGATATATACATGTATGAGTGTTCAAACGAGCAACTGAAATGAAATGAAGTGAAATGCTAAATGCACGCCAATCGGCAGTCAGAGTCAGACATAGTGTGTTTACCGGTTATCATTCAGCTTCAGCAACACAGTACACGGGCTAACACTGCAATGTCGGAAGGCTGGGGCGAGGCCACGAGGAGGTGGAGGGGAAATCAATTAGGCTCTTGGGAGCAGGGCCCGCACATTCCCAAATACGGCCCTGTCTATTATAAGTTGGACAAATTAAAAATTATCCACACAATCCCATAGTATGCTTTCACTAAGGACAGTAGTCAATTGTAAACAAATTATATGAATTTTTTTTTAAAGTGCTAAATACCTTTGTATACGAAAACAATTTGCAACAACAAAAACAACAACAGCAGAATCTAGGTTAATCACACATCCCATAATTCCCTGGTAGAACGTATGTGTTTCCAGACAATTTCCTGGTCATAGTAACCCATTACGCCGATGACAAGACAGAAGGGTCTGGGAGAATTGATCTCTTGGGGGAAAGTCGGCAAGAAGCTGTCACTGGAACGCACTCGTACAATGGGAAGACGCGTTATGGGCCTGGTTGATTCCATTTATTGTATAGGTCATGGCTGAAAACCAGTTTCGTTTTCATGGTCACTGATCTATATATTTTTTTCTTATTCGTTCGCCCATTATGGGATTAATACTTATAGGAATGGTTCAGTGCCGGATTACTTGTTTTTGGGGATGGTTCAATTTGGGATTACAATGAACCCTCGTTTATCGCGTTAAATAGGTTCCGAGACCGGGCACGACCGGACACCATATTTACAGTATTTGTTTAACGTGTATTCAGACTTTTAAAACCCTTTACAGTAATGTACAGATATCTACATGCCGCAAGTATGCCTTCAAATTGAATGTTTCATAATCATCTTGTTAGACGGCATCCACACACGCAACGAGGTTTCAAAATTTCCTGAAAATCCGCAATATAATAGAATGAAATAATATAATATAATGAAAAAGAATCCGCGAAGTCGTGAAACCGTGAATGTATTCTTTTTTTTTTTTTCGGGGGGGGGGGGGGGGGGGGGTGGACCAGAAGGAGATTGTTTGTTTTTTTGTATTTCCACCAGGCGCTTCCGCACCTTACTAATAGGGATAATGCAAGAAGATTGTATCAAGTTGAAATAATTAGCCGTTAGCTGTTGGCCAGCTAGTCTGTGGCCAGAAAGGATGAGGTGGGAGAATTTGTTTTGCGTGTGCTAAGGATATTGGGGTCAAGGGTCAGTGGATCAACCTCTGAAAGTCTTTCCTGAGTTCATCGACACCCAGGGCTGAGACTGTTATGTTTTTCCACACACAAATCTATGTTTTTTAATACCTTTTTTTTCCAACCAACTTATCTATCACTTAGGAGAGTAAGCTACTAAAACAGTTTCTGGCGTGCTGAATGGGTGTAGGGGTGTAAGGTGGAGGTGGGCTCATGGGGAGATCAAAGGCTAGGGCGCGCGTAGCCACATTCAGAAATAAAAGCACAAGAAAGGGCGACTACTTTTGTTGTTCTGAACTACTCGATCAGGGTTGCCTTAGTAACGGAAGTGGCTGGGTGGGTACATTAAATGAACTGAGCTCTCTCTGCATTTGTGTTAAAAGCGAATGAATTAATTATTATTAATACTAATAATAAAACTATTTGCATAGCGCTACTAACAAACATAATGTAAGCTCAGAGCGCATTTAACACTATACAATTATTTATATTAAACTCTTTGTTTATAGTCGTACAATAAATATTAAAGTGAACAGGGCAGTGGCGTAGCCAGATTTTGACTCTAGGGGGGGGGCGAAATTTTAGGTAAAAGGCCCCACTTTTAGCAATTTTTCCAGATTAATAGAATAACTAAGAATTCGTACGTATCAAGTGTTATAAAAAAAAAACTGTGCCTCAGAATACACACTGTATAATGGTGCAGTTTTTATTTAACCATTCACGATTCTTTTTCTAGCAGCTAATAGTGATGGAAATTTCTGCAAAATCTACTGCTCAATTTCGGGATGAACATCTAGTATGGAAAAGTATTTATAGAATCAACGCAAATGCTTTCTAGCAGGGGTCGGCAAGCGTGCCGAACATGGCACACAGAATGATTTTCAGGGGCACGCGAATCACGCAAAAGACCTCCAAGAATATTGCTTAATGCAGGTGAAAACAACGTATGTCAGCATAATTAGTGAGTGCTGCATGGCTAACTACATGGGAATCACACTGGACGTTGACTGTTTTAGTCCAGGAATGTTTGTATGCAAAGCTCCCATCATTGGACCTGCAATCTAGGATTGAATATCTATTGTTAAGATAGTCAATTTTATAATTTCTCAAGTCTCTTCTAGAAGAAAGTCATACGGAGTATAGGTAAAGTCTTGGATATATTCTTTTCTTGTCTGGAAGCAATGAAGATGTATCTTAATGGAAAAATAAATTCCGTTATTGAATGAGGAGAACTGATTGTTGAAGCCAATGTTGCTGTATGACTTGGAGACACGTTTCAGTGAGTTATTCCAAAAGGACTTGAAGTGTTGGGCAACTGGAATGGATTTGCATTGAAACTGAACATATCTTTCCGTGAAATCAATTTTAAAACATTTAACTCTTTCTTTAATTTAACGCAAATTAAGATGGATGAGCATTTTCAGAAGTACACTAGTTATATTAAAAAAAATTAACTCGTTTGGTATTACTAGCATCAAATTTGGAGAATTTAATTGAAGGGAGATAATTATCTAGTTTTCTTTACATTAATATTTCTAATATGTTTCTTTTTTTAATTCCTTTAAAAAATATTAATAGCTTATAACTTTAAAATGATCAAATTACACAAAATAGTTAAAAATTGTATAAATATTTTATGACTTAAGAATGTACATGTACATTTTTAAACATCAAAATAGCTACCCAGATTGTATAATTACTACGTATCTCTTCCTCATAATTGTAGTTAGCTGAACAGACTTTACTTCGGGTTAAAATAAAACTAATTATTGAAGTATGATACGAAAGTAACGAATGAATGGAAAACTATGTCAAATAAACAGAATGAATGGATGTGAAAGTCTAAACCTAACTACAACAACTACATAAATTATCTAAATTTGTTTAAATACTCTATGTTGTCTTCTATCCTTTAGAATTGTAAAAATTGCAATTAATGTCTTCTATCCGTCCTCTTAATGTACAAATATATGAATGTTATTATACATGTAAAAAGTGTCAATAAACATTGTTGAAAACAAAAAAAAAAAAAAAGAAAAGGAAATCTCAATTAAACTGAGAACAAAATATTATAATTATTATTAGCAGTTGCTAGATGCTCAACCACCAAATGAATATGTTTACAAAATAATTTGTTAAATTTGTGAATTTGGTAATACAATTTTAGTATAAATGCAAATAATAAGGATGGTAATCACAAAAAAAAAAAAAAAAAAAAAAAAAAAAAATAATAATTAAAAACTATTAATGTATAAGCAGTGCCTTTACAAGCTTAGGTGGCGCCCCAGGGCAAAAGTTTCAGCGCTGCCCCACTGCATACTGTAACTGCTTGTTTAGTGCTATCTTTGCTATATTTAGACTACATTTGCCGCCCCCACTTGAAGTGCCGCCCCCGGGCATATGCCCCCCTCTGCCTCCCCCCTATGTGAGGACACTGTGTATAAGTTGAGTAATGAAATTGTGTATTAGCTATCAATGGATTTTTTTTTAAAGCTGATAATAACAAACAGGCAAATTGTTTATTAAATATAAAACACATTAATGATTTTCTCTATAACGCTCCTTTTCTTTTGGTCTTGCTACGGCACTAAATAAATTGTCTTATAAAACTAATATAGTTGATCCGATTGACTTTTACGCTGTTGGCACGCGCTGAATGATTCAAAATGATTGTAATAAATTAAATTGTTGCAATGCAATTTAAAGAAAAAAATTTGAAACAGCATAAATTGTACTTCGTGGCTTGTTAAATATATAAATGAAATAATTTTTTTCCCGTAAAGGCCCTTTTTTTTTAGAATGGTCGCAGGGGGGAGCGGCCGCTCCCCCTGCTCCCACCCTGGCTACGCTACTGGAACAGGGGAGTAATTTTCTAAGCTTCTTATCTTATATATTGCAGACGCTCCTTCTGTAAATAAGATTATTGCGTCCTACGTTCATCCGTGGTCCTAGTCTAGTCTTGCATCTTTATTAGTGTTTAAATGATGTTAAGTTACTGGTTTTCCTGGTTTGTTCAGGCAACCCATTCCATGTCCGAATGCCACTCTGCTAGAAAGAGTACTTATATGTATTTGTACTCGCAGATCAATTTCAATGATTGTACTCGCAGATCAATTTCAATGATTGTACTCGCAGATCAATTTCAATGATTCACTGAAGAATACATAAAGCTCGACCCTCCGCCCTTTTTACCAAAACAAAAAAATGAGGCTTCGAAAAAATAACTATCATTTCTTATTTATATAAATGTCCATAAGCACTGCAATATAAGATAGTTTATAAATTTACTACATATACTACAAACGGTTTGAAGTTACCAAGTTAGTACGATTAATTTATTACAGGTGGAGTAAGAAAATTATGCTCTTCGGTAATAATTGATCCATGGAAGCCGTTTAAGAAGCGTTAACCAGTTTCTGTAATGACGGCATACTAAGGTATTGTGTGGCCAGCTCAACGCCCAACCGGCTTTACTTTACCTTGACTCTAGTCTGGTACCCATCAGAGCTGGGAAGACTCAGGGACACCCTCCAGGCCCGGGGACGAATCTTAGCCTTCTCCAGGATCTGATGCAGCCGGTAAAATTTGTGATTTTAGTAATTGCCCCTTTTGTGGTATATAATATAGTGTATACAATATTGTTTTAATTAAAATATCTACAATAGAACAATCTACATTTATATCTATTGATCTTTCTATGTATAGCTCTCTGTATATCAATCACTCTTTTTATCCATCTCTATCTCCCGATCTATTCCTCTCTAGCTCTCTAGCTTTCTCTCTCTCTCTCTCTGTCACTCTCTCTTCAAATCTCTCAGAGACAAATATAAATACATTTAAATATACATCAGCTTGCTGACGTCTTCGGGCTGTGCGTATGACGTCATAGATTGTTGATTAATCGCCCGTCGGCCTTTCTGACCAATAAAAAAAAATTGAACAAAAAAAAAAAACAACATCAGCTTAGCATACTGACCCGTGAGACGGGTAGGAATAAACGTTGGCTTGACCCCAGAGTCGCCACACAACAGCCGCCACTCCCCCCCCCCCCCCACACACACACACATACACTTCCACTCATCTTTTCTTAGAAGCATAGTAATATACACGGACCACACAAAAAACCCACACAAAGAGACAAGCAAACACACACAATGAAGGACCGAACACATTTCCACACTTCCTGTCGCCACCTCAAAAACGTTCAATAAAGATTTGTTAAACTCCAGTCCCACACAGAAAAAGCCACACAAAAATGTCTTGACGAATCTTCTAAAATGCTAAACTGAAAAAAAAAAAAAGTGAACAACATCTAATTCCCAACATTATCTCTAATTTTTAATTATTCATTAATCTTTTTGTGAATTTTTTATTTGTATTAAATCTTCTACCATTTTTTTTTACATTCATTGAATTCCCCGTAGCGTAAGAAGGTCTGGTAATTCCCCGATACTTGTCTTTATATTTTGTCTTCCCACTCTTTGAATTATGACATAATGTTTCAAAGACAAATTGTCCCCAATTGTTTTTTTTTTAAGCAACCATTATCATGGCATTGTTTTATGCCCATGTTTTCTGTAGCAGACGAAAAGACACGGAAGGCCACGAAAAGCCACGAAAAACAATACACAAACGTCCCAGTGTCATTATGTTTTTTTTTGTTGTAGTTTTCTCTGTGTGTTTTTTGTTGATGTTTGTTTCCTGTTTCCTAATTAATATCATATTGATGGGAAACAGTAAAAAAAAAAATTAAGAGAGAAACTGTTTTGTTTGTTTGTCTGTTTGTTTAAAAATGTCTTTTTAATAATGAGGAAAGAATTTTTTTGTTGTTTTTGTGTATTTGTGGACTACCTTGTTGGGTAGGTACAGGACACAACACGTCGTATCGACGGGGAAAGAATGTGGAATCCACAAAAAAAACGTGGAAACCACGTTATTTATATAATAATATAATATGTGATATATGTTAAAAGCATGAAACGACGCCAATAACAAGCGGCCTTCTTTGCTATAATAAAAAAATATTTTAAACTAAATTCCATAAGCACACATGCTTTCACTCGATGTTAAAAACATAAAACCTGCATAGTTTAAAACAGTGTTTACATTTCCAAAATCATAACTAAGTTAAATCTAATCTATCAGTAAATATATATACATATTTATATTTAATTTTTGTATAAAGCACTTATCGTTAGCTCTTAAAATATAATCTTAGGTTTAATGAAAAGTGAAAACAAAAAATACCCGTCGGACCGAATTGATCATCAGGCGGTGAAGCAGCGATCACCAGTTTCTTCAAAAGTTTTAAAGTTCAACCTTTCGTTCTTGCTTTTTGAGACATAGCTTAAAATTATGCGTCTGCATTATACATATCTAGAGTCTACATATTGTGTTAAAACGTTTTGACGAAATAATGTAAACAAACATAGTAAATGAATCCATGGGGCCGGTGAAGCAGCGTCACCAGTTTTCTGTGGCCACGGCATACAATGTGTTGCCAGCACAAGGCCCAGACGCCTTTGCTTTACCACAACTAATGCCAGGTACCCATCAGAGCTGGTTAGAGTCCTGCGAAGAATTCCGAGCCTCCACCATGATTCGAACCCAGGCCCTTCGGTACGCCAGCCGAACGCGCTGCAGCGCTCGGACACAATACCCCCTTAATAGAAAGGAAATTAAAACACTTTATATATATAAACATTGTCACTCCCATTTATTGTTGCTTTATATAAGATATATTTAGTATCAAACTGAAACCAAAGTAACAATTATCTTATCTCATCTTATATATTACAGACGCTCTTTCTATACAGAAGATTATTGCTTCCTACGCTCGTCCGTGGTCCGAGTCTAGTTGTGCATCTTGATTAATGTTTTAAATGATGTTAAGTTACTGGTTTTCCTGGCTCGTTCAGGCAACCCATTCCATGCCCGAATGCCACTGGTGGAGAAAGAGTTCTTATACGCATTAGTACTCGCATCTCACTCTACTTATTCTAGACAGAGAAATTAGACTAGAACTAACCGTAATTGGAACTATAGTCTATTTGAAAAAAAAATACTGTTCAAATTATAACAAATCATTGTCATGTTATACCGCGCCATTTAAAAACTAAAAGAAAACAAAATCAAATTTCACGCACTTCAGATTTTCAGACATTTTAATTGAACAATTTGTCTTAAAGACGTTTCCGATTAGCATTTTCCGCCATTTTTATTTGTTTCCTCAAAGCGTTTAAATTATTGGGCGTTGATTTTCTTTGTCTCTCTTATCGAGGACCAAACATTCTGACAGTTACAGCGGCCGTTTTGGGACTTCAAGATGCCTTTAAAAAAAGGGCGGCAATCGTCACCAAAAAGTGTACAAATAAAAAAAGTTAAGTGCCCCGTAGGACCAAATTGATCGAAAATGCCGGTGAAGCAGCGTTCATGAGATTCTGTGGCTACGGCGTGCTAAGTGATTGTGTTTCCAACTCAATGTCCAGCCGCATTTATTTTACCCCAACTGATGTCAGGTACCCATCTGAGCTGGGTAGATTCAGGGACGCCGTTTAATCCCGGGAACGAATCCCGGCCTTCTCCAGGATTCGAACCCAGGACCTTCAGTACGCCAGTCTAACGCACTTCCGCTCGGTCACCTGTACAATATTCGGTATCAATTAGGACACCATCAGTGTAAATATCCATAGTTGGATAACTATTTCACAGTCTCATTTGTAGAAACTCGTAGCTATTCACTTGCAAAAACGTGACCACTGTGATAATCTGCTTCACATTTTGGTTATCGCTTCAAAAAACGTCTCTTAATGTATCTTTTTTTTTGTTCTTTATCTAAGCGCAGTTGACATTTAGCCGGCAGTGCGTTCGGCTGAAGTACCAAAGCTCCATGCACCAGGTCCTGTAGAGGGCTAGTATTTGTTCTCGGGTCTGGAGGGTGCCCTGAGTCTACCCAGCTCTGATGGGTACCTGACATTAGTTGGCAAAGTATAATACGGCTGGGCATTGTGTTGGCCACACACACACCCTAGTATGCCATAGACCCCAGAAACTGTTGAACGCTGCTTCTCCGGCCCTATGATCAATTTGGTACGACGGTTACTTTACTTTACATACACGACATTCTATTTTAAATAGAAACCAAAACAGAAACTTAAAGACACGTTGTTGGGCCTCAACTTACTACAATACTCTCAAACTGCACTACTAGTAAAAAGAAAACACAAAACAAAAAAGGGGGCACAACTCGTCTACTAAAATGCCAACAGGATAATCTCCCTTGTTTGTTTGCACCGCCTAGACTTTCCCGCCAACTTCGATTCTTGCCTTTAAAATCTTATTTTTCTTCATAAAATGAAAGGTGGAAAAAAAAAAGGGGTGGGGTGGGGGTTCACTGTTTTCTACCCTGATGGTAAATGTCGTACCAGGGTTGTCCATGAGAAGTAGCCAGGGCGGTAAGAGTTCTGTAAATGGTAGATGGGGAGGTTGAGTATAAAGTGACATCCCCACCCTTACATCTGTCCCTTCTGCTCTCCCAGCCTGAAGCTTAGATAGGGTTGTCACATGGCATAACGCCTGTCATCGTTCTATGACCTTTGCCCTCTGCATTGCTCTCTGTGCGTCAAATCTTGGTTTAACGTTCGGGCTATGCCATGCACTTAGTTTAGCAATCTCATTTTTTACGCTACAGATGGAATTGGCTATAAATCGGACTGGGGGAGGGGGGGGGGGGAGAAGGGAGTGAAAGAGGGATCGAAAAGGTTGGGGAGAAGGAGGGCATTTAGGGCTACAAAAGAGTGGCGTCTAGATGGAAATAGAGAGGGTATGAGAGAGTGTGGGTTATATATATTTACAATAGAATGTTTAGAATGTTTTTAAGACACGTCACCTTATTGTCTCATATTTTACTTTTACGATCTCGCTTCCAGCAGGTGTCCTCCTTAGCTGAGTGGTTAGCGTATCCGACTCCCATGCGAGCGACCTTGGTTCGATCGGAAGCATTCTCTCGAAAGTAATATATGAGATAATAAGGTCACGTGTCTTTAAATTAACCAACGGGGCTCGGAATCCACACACACATTCTACTTTATATATATATATTAGACTTATATATAGCCTATATATATATATATATATTATATCCTAAAAACAATCTATCTTACTATCCATTTAACAATCTACATGTATTTATCTGATATATTACCTACGTCAACTACTACCTTATCTAACTAGTAAGAGAAAAACAAGTGCAACGTAATAGCAGCTTTCATGTAGTGAAATACTTGTCTAAAGTACAAACGTAAGCTCAACGCATTGCTTCCATATGATAAAAACTGACATAAAAAAAACAACCTTTTTAATAAAACGATAAATAATGAGCAAATAATAAAAACAACAACAACAAACTAAACTGCGTTCTCGATTTAAACAAGAATGTTCTTTTTTCATACAAACATACACCGCCATTTCTTTTCTTTCTTTCGGAAAAGATATACCATTTGCATTTTTTTTAAAGACAGATACATTTTCTACAGTTCATTTTAATTTTTTTAACTCACTAGCTGAGAGGTGTGGTGGTGGTGGAGGCGAAATAAAAGAGGAATAAATTTAATTAGTAGTTTATGTTGTTGTTTTTTTTTGTAAGGTGCAACTTAAAACCAAAAGTAGAACAAACTTTTGGGGATTTGCTGAGGAGATAAAGAAATCAAGGAGAAAAAAACAAGAAAAACACAACAAAAAAAACAAGAAAATCTGTGGCCGTTACTCGATGACTGTGCAGTAAAAAAGTAAACATTGTCGGTACTGGAAATGAAATTTTCTTAGACGCGGGTGAAATTTTTCGGAGACGGGATAGAAATTTTCGGAATACGAAAACGGGTATTCAGGGCACGCTTATGACATTTGCAGAGGCAGGATTGAAATTTTCGGAAAGCAAGCAGTTCATCTTATTATAGTTAGTCATTTGGTGTACATTTTAATATTATCAGTTTTCTTTCATTGCTAATCATAATTAACATATAATATATATAAGCTTATAAATATGTCAGTTGCTTATTTTAGTAAGAGTCGTTTGCCCTTGTTTTTAATTAAGAAGTAGACAGACGACACTATGGCTTGGACTAGAAGGCATTTTATTTTATGTGTACGAAGATTTTATGCTGCAAATATAATAATGTGATTGTCATCAAAAGAATTAGTTCAATATGTTTCTAAGTGTTTAAAAACAAATGTAAGTAAATACAGAATCGTCGTTTGGTTATTTCGTCTCCATTAAAATAGAAGGGACTGTTTGTATATCGAATGAATGCATAAAACTTTTAGTCACGGCAAAAATAGCATGATGCCAATAACAAACAGAACGCTACAACAAAATTATAAAAGTAAGAACTAACACGAACTAACTAGCCTAGACTAAGACAAAACAACAACAACAAAACAAACATAACAACAACAACAATAACAACAACAAGATTTGTAAAGCAAAGAGCCAGCCCCATTGGTCAATTGATACCCCGGTCAGTTCTGCCATAGCATACAATGCACGGAATTAAGGGGGAAAAAAAAGGAGCTAACAGGATGTGGTCCAGACTTAAAATACAGGAATTGAAGTAATTTTCACAGGGGTTGTTACCAAAAAATAATTCTACAAACAAAATTTCTTCTATAGTTATAATTATTGCGTCGGGTATGCAAGCATGTGAAAATAGATGTATGGGATGAGCACATTGACCTAAATTGGAGCCAGATTTGACTTCATTATAGATGTTCCGTTTTTCAGCATATTTTAAACAATATAAAAGAACTGTTTATCTTATATATTACAGGCGCTCCTTCTATAAAGAAGAATATTGCGTCCTACGCTTATCCGTGGTCTTAGTCTAGTCTTGCACTTTTAATAGTGTTTTAAATGATGTTAAATATTTTTTAATTCATTCAGCGTGACAACAGCCTAAACATCATCCTGATCTAGCATACAATTTCTTGTGAAAATACTTGAATCGCCTCTTTTTAGGGGGATTATTCTGCGCGCCATTTAAAAAATTGCTCTTCGTGCCGTGTCTGGCACGCGTGCCGTGGGTTGCCGTTCTTAGAGTTTAGACCACTCAGCAAAAATTTCCATCATTTTGTTTTTGGTAGTTTTTGTTTTGTTTTGTTTCGTAAAGGTATTGTCACTACTGAAACATACAAACATACATACTTACGAACCTACATACATACAATCATTCATACAAACATACATACAAACAAACATATATCATTCGCGTCTCTTATCTCTTATCGTGTAATGACGCCGATATAAAACTTTTTAAAATTTCAATCTTAGCAGGGGAATGTGATACACATTTTTAGTTTTGTTTTTTATATTCAAAAGTGTTTTTTTTTTTACCAATATGATGTAATGTGGCGCCTTGTGTGTATGATCCACATGTGGGAGGGGTGAAAGTAGTGGTGGGGGGAACTGGGTAGGGGTTAAGGCGATATTACGAGTTATTTCTACAGGTAAACGGCTTGGGGGCAGACGTGACTGCTGGGTAAGTCTGGAACGAGATAGTAGGGTTGGATGCTTTTAGGAGTGTGGGGGAGGGGGGGGGGCAAGACGGTATCGGCAGGAGATCCCTGTTGCCCCCATCCTCTCCCACCCAACTCTCTCTTTCTTTCTCTCTCTCTCTCCATCTCTATCCCCTCTCTTTCTCTGTCACGTCTTACAGTAAATTAGATCTTTACAAACGTGATTTCTCAAAACTCTCTCACACACATTCACAAACTCACGCAAACACACACACTCGAGCGAGAAGTACCAGACAGGAATTCGATGTCCATTATTTCACAGGTATATCTCTAAACTGGTAAAGCTCTTAAAGTGAGAATTTCAAATCTCTTACAAGTCTTCGCTTTATCTACATACTTGAAATAAAATAATCTGAATCGGAGCTAATTTAAAAAAAAAAAAAAATAAGTATGTAGTAACCGTCTGACCAAATTGATCTATAGGTCCGGTGGCTCAGCGTTCACCAGTTTCTGTGACCACGGCATTTTAGGTGATTGTGTGACCAGCGCTATGCACATCCGCCTTTACTTTACCCCCAAGGTCAGGTAGCCTACACATCAGAGCTGGGTAGACTCAAAGACACCCTCCGGACCTGGGAAAAAATCCTAGCCTGCACCAGGATTCGAACCCAGGACCTATTTCTGTTTGTTACCCTTCGATCCACACAAATCACACCTTAGCATCCTTGAGAACTTTACTGTCACGCATTCTTCTCATATTAAAAACTATTAAAATTTGATTTCCATTTCTATTATATTGATTCATTGAGCTTGTTAAAGCAGAAAGCTAAATAATAATTTAAAAACTTACGTTCTTAGGGTCAGTTGCAATAAGAGATTGTGTAACCAGCACAATTTCCCAGCCACCTACGCTTTCTGCCATGGGTGTAAGAACTATAATCAAAACTAAAAAGATATCAATGATATATTTGAAGTCTGGCTGTTTTTTTTAGGGTAGCGGGGATGTAACATTAAGGTCTTGAACATAGCAGAGTAACATTCTGCCGTTCGACTCCAACCTC
Source organism: Anisus vortex (assembly GCA_949126835.1). Taxonomy (NCBI): domain Eukaryota; kingdom Metazoa; phylum Mollusca; class Gastropoda; family Planorbidae; genus Anisus; species Anisus vortex. The sequence continues at coordinate 32,120,595 of OX421508.1, forward strand.
TCTACGCCGTGAAATTCGTAACGCTCATCTAAAGTGATTAGTTCTATTTTGACCTCAATAAGCTCGAGCTTCTAAATTGGTTGACTCGGTATTTTTATTTTAAGTACCCATTAACAAATACTTTGAAATGCATCCCACACCCAGGGTGGGACGAATGCGCCCCTCCCCTCCTCGCTCTCTTATTCTCACTCCCTCTGTTATCCTTATTTTTGCTCGCCTGGGGCAAAGGACGCCCTCTAGACCAGGGATCGGCAACCTTTTGATAATAGTGTACCGTAGTATGATTTCTAATTCATTCAGCGTGCCAAAAAGCCTTACATTCATCCTGGCTTACGTCGCTTTTTTTTCAGGGGGTCTTCGGCGCGCCATTAAAAACCGCTCTCTGTGTGCCGAATCTGACATGCGCGCCGTAAGTTGCCGACCCCTGCTCTATACAATAACTAAACAATAACCACAACATTGACATCAAACTTGGATTCATCAGGTATGATGGCATCCTGACTGGCTTCAGACATTCAGGGTGACGTAGCCTCATGCTATCTTCTACCAGAGTACAGTATTTCTCTAAAAGATAATTTTACATAAATCAGAGGAGTTTGTAAGCAGATTGTTCAAAGGAAAGATAATCGCAACACTATTTTCTTTTCAGGACTCGTAGCAACGGAAAGTGTGGGGTTGTATTAACGCATGAAAACTTGGCGCTCTCGGTGACTTCAGGTAGCAACCAGAGGTCAGTTTTCTCCCTATGAATCTTAAAGTGGGAGCAATATGATACTGACATTAGCGACTCATGGAAGATGGTTTAGGAATCACCATTAAATTTCCAAAGAAAACATCCACAATTTAGGAAATAGACCGCATTTGGATGGCATGGAGAGACGCGTTGTACAAATGATCACGTAATCCGCGTCATCTATGTAGGTACTAGAGATGGGAATCGAACCGAAGCCGAACCGAACAAACCGAAAAGGAACACTGTTATCCATCGAAACCGAAACCGAACTCTGTTGGCTACCAGACTGAACCAACCTATCGCTAACTTATAACTAGGAACCCATCATGTAAGCGTTGAACGCTGACCGCCAAATAAAAACAAAACATGGCCACGACGATGCTTTTTTTTCTTATAAACGTAGCCTACAAAAAAAAAAGTAATTATTACATAGCTATGGACATGGGGTATTCCATTTCTCGAAATAAACATATTTTATCCTGGTTCGGCTTTCCAAACGTACAGTCAAGCGCACTAAACCCATTCCATTCGGCGCTAACCGTCTTTGTGACAGCTCCCTGACCCTTCCCACCCCCTCTCACCACACATATTTTCCCTCCGTCTGCATTACATGAAGCAGACGACACATATGTGTCCGCCAAGGTGTCCGTCCAGGTCTTCCTCAAACTCCTGCCCCTTTCCCATGTTCCCAGATTTCGTTTTTCTAAATACAAAAAGAAGGGGAAAAAATCGAACGTGTTCGAAAATCCTTTAAGAAAGCTTTTTTTATAGAAATGACGCGGGAAAATGTATCGCAGACGTCAATCAGTTGCCCCGCAGGTCTCCTTCATCGTCGGATGTCCCCGACACATCTACGTGTTACGTTACATATTGACGTTGAGACAGCAAGGTGGTGAACTCTATAGGCATTGAGGCAAGGGTTTTGGCAGGGTTTTACATGGATCTAACCAGAGCTATGGATATAACATTGACGGGGTTTTATATGTACATCATAATATTCAACGGTTTAACATTTAATGGTTTAATATGTAATTAATATTCAAGGTTTTTTAAATGTAATATAGTATTCCAGGGCTTACTATTAAATTAGTATTCAATGGGTTTGTATGTAATTACTACTCAAGCGTTTTACATTCGCTAATACTCAATATCTTACATGCAAATAATATTGAATAGTTTAATATGTAATACGTATTCAAGGGTTTTATAGGTAATTACTCGCTGTTGACGCTACGACCTGCCCTGTACGGTTTGTCAACGTATGTTCCGGGCAAAGATAGGCTTCATTAGCCACATGACAACCCATCAAACAGTCACAACCCAAAATACCTATGACAAAAATGATCATCGTCGATCACAACGGATGAATACTAATAATACTATTATGTTAAAGGGTTATATAATATGTAATTAATATTCAAGCGTTTAATATATAATAAATATTGGGTTTAATGATACGATATGATTTCTTCCCGAGTGTCATTCGGGCGTGGAATGAGTTGCCTAAACAAACCAGGAAAACCAGTAACTTAACATCATTTAAAACATTAATAAAGATGCAAGACTAGACTCGGACCACGGATGTAATATAAATAAGATTATTTGCTTGTTTGCTGTTGGCTGTTTCTTTATAGTAGTAGAAAGTAAAGTACCCGTCGGACCAAATTGATCATATCACTGTTTTTTCTCTACCTTGAAAGTTTTGAATTCAAATACTATATGGAAGGAACATCCTTCCTAGACTGTTTACTGCGGTGAAATGTCTAGTCTAGACTGACTCTAGACCTGCAAAGAAAGTCTAAATAATAAAAGCTCGATGTCCTTGACCTTAAAACCACTCGCATTGTCGTCAGGGGAATCGAAACCGTTAGCGAGTGGCAAAACTATTTTAAAACAAAGAGAGAAAGAAAAGGCCAAAAAAAAAAAGATGGTGTATTTCTAACGTCATTTATGCTCTCAATCGCTCACTTAAAATACTTTATGCATAATATGTTTATATTGTCTGATATCAAAGTGTTTCAGGGGAAGATAACTCAGGTAGAAAGGCATTCTCAGTAACGTATTTTCATTGCACTGAACAATATAAATAAAACAGTGCATTGATAACTTGTGTTTTTCGTAAAAGCGATTTCGGCCATATTGTTTGAATTTTTTTTTTCATTGTTATTGTTTTAGATAGTATACATCTCTATAAAGCTATGAGCTGCCTAGCCAGTCTATTTACCAGAAACACTAACAAGATTCAAAAGCAAATATCCAAAAGACACACCATACAAAAGTAAAGAAAGCAGAAAAATAGATATTAAAAAAAAATAATAACATTGTAGAAAAAAGTCTAAAGTTCACCAAAACCTCCATTATAAAAGAAAGTTACATCAATCATAGTCAAAGCTATCTTGGTCCAAATTTAAACGTCTAAATAAGATCAGCTTTGTACTGTAGTCCCTATAGTCTCGACAGATCTATTTTTAGTATCTAAAAAAATAACGAAAAAAAATGAATCCAAAGAAAAGTCCAATATGAAAAAAGCCAATAAGCTTTTAAATTTCGATCTGGCCATCGGTTGTCCATATCTTATGCTTATCTTATACATTACAGCCGCTCCTTCTATAAAGAAGAATTATTGCGTCCTTCGCACATCCGTGGTTTGAGTCCAGTCCTGCATTTCTATCAGTGTTTTAAAATGATGTTTTAAGTTACTGGTTTTTCCTGGTTTGTTCAGGCAACCCATTCCATGCCCGGATGCCGGCCCCAGACTTCCAGATTACGTCAAGCCAGAAAACCAACAGGGTTCAAAGCGTTCAACTCTACAGAAGAAACAAACAAATGTTCCTACAACTTTTTTTTTTTTAAATTTAATTCGCCACAAGTATTTGTTTTAAAGCCTTTTTTCTTACTCATTGTCAAGTGTCGGGCTCAGGTGAGCCAACCTGGCATGTTTTCGTTGCGGGGTGTGATGCTGGCGAGTTACGCACACTGGCCAGGATGTTGTTCCATCCAGAATGCAAAAAAAAAAAAAATGGTTTCATTTTCTCCTTTTTTTTTTTTTTGGAGGCCAAATTTTGTTTATTGGTTGAATAAAAAATGTGCATACAGGTATCTTATCTGTCTGTTATCTATCTATCAATCTGAGTGTCTGTTTATCTGCCCAACAATTCATCCATATATCAATCTATCTACCCATTGATATATCCATTTATCCCTCCGTCTATATAGCTATGCATCTATCTAACAATCCATTCATCTATCTATCATCTATCTATCTATCTATCTATCCATTCATTCATTCATCTATATATCTATCTATCTATATATATATATGGGCAGAGAGAGAGAGTTTCAAAGACAATGAAAAGTGTAATAGACAGACAGAGTGGCAAAGAGTGGCGGTTGCAAAGAAAGAGAGAGTATAAAAGAGAGAGAGTGGCAGACAGAGATGGGCAGAGAAAGAGAGAGTATAAGAGAGAGAGAGTGGCAGACAGAGATGGGCAGAGAAAGAGAAAGCGTAAAAAAGCAGAAAGAGTATAAGAGACAGACATAGAGTGGCAGAGAGAGAGAGAGGGCTTGAAAGACACAGACAGAGTAAGAGAGACAGACAGAAATTGGCAGAGAGTGAGAGAGAGAGTTTGAAAGACAGAGAGAGAGAGAGAGAGAGAGAGAGAGTTTGAAAGACAGAGAGAGAGAGAGAGAGAGAGAGAGAGAACTTAAAAGCTTAAATTTAATAAAAATCCCAACACACACAGCAGAAATTCAGCTATAGAAATGCCTTAAAAGTAGGTCACGCCAGGGGCTTTTTGTCAGACCGGAAATGAGAAGGGCAGTCGTGCTTAGTCGCCATTTTGTTCATAATTTATAGAGTCACTGGCAATCAGACTCAAACCAAAACGTGGAGTCAACAGGCACTATTGTTGACTTGAACTTTTAAGGTTCGAACTTTTACCCAATGAACTTCAAGGTGAGAGCAAACGAGAAACTTGTTCATCTTCATAAGCGCTTAGTGTTAAAGTAATTCAATTATCACTGGGCATAGAACTATTTATAAAGTTGACGCATAGCAAAATATGTTTTAGTCTTTATGTAATTTGTGTCTATAATATATCTATCTAATTTTCTATCTTTATAATCTATTTATATATATATCTACTTCTTTATTTATGTATCTATATCTATCTTTCTAACTATTGCTCTTTATTAATTTCTATACTTGCATCTTTCTGTCTTTTTACTTCCTTTCTATTAACTTGTATTTTCTGTCTGTCTGCTTGCTTGCTTGCTTGCTTGATAGCAAAACTTTGCATCGATTTTTCGACCACTTCCCGTGGTCCAATCGAACTGAAATTTGGGCAGCAGACTTGTCCAGACTAACAATACATTCTATTAAATTTTCAGTTAAAACAACTTAATTATACTATACTTGTGACAATATTCATTTCTTAAAAGGAAAGTATAAGAAAAATTTGGGGTTCACGTAAAAAATGCCTGTGCAACTTTTTATAGTTTTTCGGCGCAAAGCTGGAAAAAAAAAAGGATGTACTAAGATTATTTTTAGAACATTTCATACGGAGTAAGGAGATATTTTTGAGATTTGCGACACAGATATTTTTCTGCACATGTTTTATTTCCAGCAGTCAATCAATTATTTAATTACATGATGGTAAACTTAGTTTGGAAAGAAAGGGAGTATAATAAAAACTTTGTTTTTATGGGTTATTCTTGTTACTTTCTATCTATTCTTATAATCGTATCTACTCTATCCATCTATCCAATCTTTCTTTTATAGTTGTCATAAAAATCTATTTTATAGTCTATCGACCATCTGTCTAATAATAAATGTGTGTCACTTGCAGTCTTTGTTATCTCTGTCCAGCTTGATCACTGTTTATTTGTCCACTAACCTGTCCATCCATCTATTAATTGTTTTTTATCTGTGTATCTATATTAGTATGTCTATCTATCTATATATCTAGATATCTGTCAGCATAATCTAACTATCTTTCTATCTGTATACCTATAAATGTATGAATGTATTTATCTTTAAATATCTATTCATTTGGTTCTGTTGCTAAATGTTAAATGCGTTCTGATTTTACTTTATGTTTGTTAACAGCGCTATATAAATATTATTATTATTATTATTTATCTATATCAATCTATCTGACTATCTATCTTTAAATCTAAATCTCTATCTATCTATTTATCGATTTGTCTATCTGTCTGGATTCGGCCTTAATATTTTATTATCCAACTGAAGCAGCGTGGGCGTCCCGCTCACTGCAAACCTTTAAAGAAAAATGCAGATGCATTCGTATGGTGTCGCCTCACTCAGACGGACTTCGCGTAATTCTAATGACAGGAGAAACAGGGAAGGGGGGGGGGAGAGAATTAGACACAGCCCGGGCACAACCCATCGATTTTTTTCTCAGATCACTACAGCTGACCACATAATCGTCATTTTCATACAGGCCGAGTCACCCTGCCCTTCATTCTCTTTCAATAGTGGGCTTACAGAATAGATTAGGCCTTGCATAATAGATTATGGCATACAAAATAGATTAGGGCTTACAGAAGAGTTTAGGGCTCACAGAATTAGGGCATACGCGTTTTGCTTTAAATACGCTTAGCTTACCTGTAACAGAGTTATACTATAGCTGTGCCCCTAACGTTGGTTTAGAATTTAGAATATTGCAGAAATGGATTATTATGTCAGAAGCTCTCGTCATAGCTTAGAATTGGTATTAGCCCTGCTAAGGTAAAAGCAGGGCCAGGATAACGCACACACACACATATATATTATATACATTCATATAACTATTATAAGACTTATACTTATATATTGTAATTTTGCTGTTGAAAAAACTAATGCTGCAATGATTTCATGGTATCCGAATTCCAGACTAGGCTAAAACCGCGACCAAACGCATGAAATAATAGCTCATGCATAGAAAGAGCACTGGTAACTTTTGAAAAGACATACTTTGAAGTACACAGTTTGTACCAAAGATATAGTGTACCATCAACTATATGTTATAAGCTTTAAAGGATATTCACTTAAACGTTCATTAACTTAAATCCAGACTGTATTTACAATTACTACAGTACTCGTAAGAATAAAAACGTAAGAAAGCAATTTCATTTGCGCTAAGAAAAACTAATGCACGATGAATGCCTCCAGTAGTGACGTTTCGAGTTCATTCCTATTCAGTACTTCGGCCCTGGGGAGTACATGAACTAAATAGGCCTACTATCATTGTTTGTTGTTTCTTTGCTGTTGTTTTTTTGTTTACCATTACTTGAATTATCAATATTGAAGAATCAATTCCATTTATTCCTATTTACTTGGCTTATATTCAATTGTAAACAACAGTATGTAAATAACTTAGGGTCTCACTAAAATTGGGAATTAATTTGAGTTTGTGAGAAATAAAAACATATGTTATTAAAGATAACCATAAAGATAAGTTTAAAAAAAAAAGAGAGAAACAGTAAGGAACAGATGAACAGATAGATGGACTGAGGAGAAAGGAATAATTTTCTTTATAGAAGGAGCGTCTGTGAGATAAACAGATACTGGACTGAGGAGAAAGGAATAATTTTCTTTATAGAAGGAGCGTCTGTGAGATGTAATGCAAGGCAAGAGTTAGATCGTCTACTGCCACGGTAATTCCAGAAGTGAAACAAGGAGCTGGATGCAAGTTGCAGACGTACGTCAAAATTGTATCGCTGCCACCAATTGTGCGTTTTTATTTTCATACTACTATGACCTATAACCTTTGTTCCAACCAAACACTAAATACCAGTGTCGAAATAAAGAGGATAAACAGATATGCAATATATAGTTATAAAAACAACGCAGCCGAGAAATAAAATTAGAACAACAAATATAGGGCATGGATTTGTGTGTGTAAATCTTTATATGTGTTCCTCCAGCCTTTTCTTTAATCCAATAATCTTTTCTCGTCAGTTAATCTCATTAAACGGCCAAGCATTCATTTACAAAGGAATTTGATATCCTGGAATGGTTTTCATTCTATTTACCAAACTGACTCATGGAATTAAAGAGCATCAGTCAAAGGGCTTCCCGGCAAACTACAGAACCAATATAGCTTTGGTGGTCTCGTTGGTTTTAGTTCTGAACTAGACTGGCAGGTGTAGTTCTGCTTATTCTAATGGATTGAGTTCCGAACTAAACAAACTAAACTCGTATCGTTGGCCTTAGAGCCTTCTCGGTATCCGGACCGAAGGCGTGGAATCTACTTCCTATTCAACTCAGGCGAATAAGCTCTATTGTAATTTTTAAAAAGATTTTAAAAACTCATTATTTCAACATACATAACATGCTTTGACACATACTGTCTTATGTTAGGTTGGTTATTGCTACATTTATTTGATTTGTCCTATGTTTGTAAAGTTTTAAATCATCAATTAGTTTTATATTTCTTAGCCTAGAGATTATATCCGTGTTCTTAGTTGTATGTTAAATGCTCTCTGGGCTTACATTATGCTTGTTGGCAGCGCTATACAAATAGTATTATCTACTATACAAATAGTATTATCTACTATACACATAGTATTATCTATCGTACAGCTTTATCTGACAGGGAGTGTATAATTTCGATAGCGATACACATGCACAATAGAGCCGCATTTTCAAATTAATATTTGCACACCATTCATAGATCAAGGACCGGAACCCACGTTTAAAATTGCGAAAGAAAGTAAATCAAGTTTCGTAGGATACAATTCACACAAGTTTACAACCTAGAAGACCATCGTTCATTGTTATCTTCTACAACAGCACTATTCTAATTGAAAAAAAAGAAAAGATTAAAACAACATTTTTTGGGATGTGTGGGGGCCCCTTTTGTGTGGGGGCCCCTGTTCCAATCGAACATGTGGAGCATGCCTAAATACGCCACTGTATATAGTAGACATGTGTGTGGCTTCCGATTTCCATTGCTTAATTTATACACACGAGACACACAAATTTTACTTTTGCGATCTAGCTTGCTATATGTGTCCTCCCTAGTTGAGTGGTTAGCGTATTCGAATGCTATGCGTGCGACCTAGTTTGATTCCACATTGATAACCTTATTTTTTTCTTTTTTAATTTTGTAAAAATGTCCATCAATACTACCTTTTTTTTTAAAGGCTGTAAAGAATTTCAGGACTTATTTTTTCCCCCCTTCTGGCAACGCCGGGGAATTTCGTTGTAAAATATATTATAGCCAGATCTCACTATTGATAAATGCCTAGCATGAGCTAAGCGTGCGCAACTCCAAGCTTGATTGTTACGTTTTTATCTTTGTTGTCGTTTTTTGACACATGGCCGCAATAGGCTAGGTATAAAAAAAAAATGGTGAATAATCTTCAACAAGAGAGACAACTTACTGGATCTGCCCCCCCTCCCCCCCCCCGGAACTTGAGCGTGTGTTTGTCTCCCCTTTACACTTTATTCACTGCTGACAAACGACTTCCTTAAACCCTCGTGACTTGACGCCATTATTAATAATATGTGCAAACGACAATGCTATTGTCCGATTGGTTTCAGGACTTAGAGATCTATATATAACTTGCAGTAATCGCAGAGATGTAAACGATGTTCATGTGGCCACGGTGGTCGACCTGGCAGCGCGTTCGACTGGCGATGAGAAGGTTCTGGGTTCAAATCCTGGTGCAGGCTAGGATTTTTGTTTCCCGGATCTGGAGGGTGTCCCTGAGTCTGGAGGGTGTCCCTGAGTCTAGAGGGTGTCCCTGAGTCTGGAGGGTGTCCCTGAGTCTGGAGGGTGTCCCTGAGTCTGGAGGGTGTCCCTGAGTCTGGAGGGTGTCCCTGAGTCTGGAGGGTGTCCCTGGGTCTGGAGGGTGTCCCTGAGTCTGGAGGGTGTCCCTGAGTTTGGAGGGTGTCCCAGAGCCTGGAGGGTGTCCCTGAGTCTGGAGGGTGTCCCTGAGCCTGGAGGGTGTTACTGAGCCTGGAGGATTCCACTGAGCCTGGAGGGTGTCACTGAGTCTGGAGGGTGTCCCTGAGCCTGGAAGGTGTCCCTGAGTCTGGAGGGTGTCCCTGAGTCTGGAGGGTGTCCCTGTCTGGAGGGTGTCCCTGAGTCTGGAGGGTGTCCTTGAGTCTGGAGGGTGTCCCTGAGCCTGGAGAGTGTCCCTGAGTCTAGAGGGTGTCCCTGAGCCTGGAGGGTGTCCCTGAGCCTGGAGGGTGTCCCTGTTTGGAGGGTGTCCCTGAGTCTGGAGGGTGTCCCTGAGTCTGGAGGGTGTCCCTGAGTCTGGAGGGTGTCCCTGAGTCT
>OX421508.1:32133114-32190614 GCA_949126835.1 Anisus vortex
CGAACCCTTTTAACAAAACGAATAATGTGTGATAAGTACAATACCTTGTTCTAACAACTCTGTATCTGTCTAGTATCTTAGTCTCCCTAGAATCTATCTTAAACCAATATTACCATATAACTACATACATTTATTAAAAAATCTTGCCTTTCTTGCCTGGAACTTATTCCCCTGTAAATATGTCCTCGTGCAACCTTACACACAGTACAGAACAAAGTTTATGCAGGCGATCATGTCATGTCCTAAGCGTGATTTAATCCGATAATGTTATAATCTGGTATTAGCGTATCAAACAACATATGAGCGCTTTTAAAGGAAGCCAATTTATGCTGTCAAACAAAAAAAAAACAGCTCCACTTCCGGGTGTTCCACCTCTACCCCGACACACCCATGCAATTATAGATTCTTAAAGTTACTTTCAACTATTACAAAGAATTTACCATTTATCTATGACATCCGGTACATTTTGTAAAATTAGATGAAATAGTTAGAAAATTCGAAACAAATAAATAATTGAAAAGAGCTTCAAGGTTCGTTACAAGTGAATATTCACAGTTAACAAGTCTTAGTCTAACCCTGTAACCCCATTAGTAAAATGATAAATTTAGAAACTTTTACGAAGCACATTTAATTTAAGTATTTTAATACTTAAAAAATGTCTTCTAACTAAGTAAAACTACACAGTAATCTAATATTACAGTCAGAAAGACAAAGAGGAGATTTAAAAAAAAAACACACACTTTACTTAATTCTATATGCACGGGCTATTTCTTGACGAGTGGCCTTCGCGCATGGAATGGGTTGCTGAACTAGCCAGAAACATAATTAAATTTACTTCTCTTTAAAAAAAGCAAAATATAAAAAAATGGACTTAAAATATTGAAAAAAAAAATATTCATTGGAGAAAATAAGCAGTATACTTGAGATTTTGTAGGGAAATGGCGAGTTGTGTTTGCAAAATTGTATACGTAGTCAAAACCTCATTTACTTAGATCTTATATTAAAAGCTACAGAAGATTGCTGCGTCCTACGCTCATTCGTGGTTTGAGTCTAGTATTCCATTTTAATTAGTAACGTACATGATATTATGTTTTTGGTTTTCCTTGTTTGTTCAGGTAACCCATTCCATGCCCGGATGCCACTCGGGACGAAAGAGTAGGCCTACTCATTTGCATTTGTTTATCTGAGCATTGTAACTGATTGTTATTGGGTTGTATTTCTAAATTAAGATTTGAGGCCGTATGTATTATTACTAATTTACTTTTTGCCCTTCTGTCCTCTAATGTTTCTAGGTTTAGTGATTTGACTATTGGTGTTACTCTTGTTACCTGTGAATATTCGCTAGTAATGAAACAAGTTGCTCATTTGCGAAACAACAAATTTCCAATGTATTCTTTAGTTGATACAGGAAATGCAAATTCTAGTATTGTTCCGGGGCCTATTAGTTTAACTATGAGTGATACTTTTGTCAGTTGTGAACATTCCATTATAAGATTATGAGAAATAACAGCTTTGCACATAACAGTGCCGAGAGACTTATCATGTTATCGTGATATCTGGTACAGACATAGAATGCATGCTAAAGCCCGTATTACCCCATGTTGCGTGTTTATCCCAGTGAAATATTGAAACATTCTTAGAAGAGTTGAAACCGAGAGACCACACGTAGATTACAATTCTCAACAAATCATTGGCGTATTTACAAACACACAGACACCTAGTCCCACACAGACACAAATAGATACAAATACACATAGACACACATAGACACACACAGACACACATAGACACACTTAGGCCTACACGCATAGGCCTACACTCACACACAGACACACACACACAGACACACAAATAACCTGCTATGCACTGAAACATATTTTTTTACGCTTTTCCGCCAGACAGAATAAAGATAAAACAACATTTTGTGACGAATTCATAATACATGTAACATTGCAGTATTTTATGAATATTGAAATGATACAGTACTGTTTATACCTGAAAACCTTATCTTAAATTCACCATTATTTTTGGTTATCTTAAACGAAAATTTAATTTTATTCCTTGCACTTTTTGTACACCATCAATTTTGCCATGTATTCCATCTATCCATATTTTGTTATCTTGCCATTCATTCATACATCCAACCAAAAGATTGCTCTTTCGTACGTCAATCGGTTTATCTATCCATCCATATATCTATCTATCTATCTGTTTATCATCTATTTTTTCATCTTTTCACTTCCTTTATTTTAAGTTGTAATTTCTGTCTGTTTGTATGAATGGTTGCAATCATCGTGCAAGAATCGGCTTCGATTTTTCGACCACTTCGCGTGGTCCAATCGAGCTGAAATTTGGACAGCAGACTTGTAGCGACTAACAATACATTCTATCAAATTTTCAGTTAAAACAACTTAATACTACACTTATGACAATATTCATTTCTTAAAAGGAAAGTATAAGAAAAATTTTGGTTTCACTTTAAAAATGCCTGTGCAACTTTTATAGTTTTTCGGCGCAAAGCTAGAAAAAAAAATTATGCGCTAAGATTATTTTTAGAACAATTCATACGGAGTAAGGAGATATTTTTGAGATTTGCGACACAGATATTTTTCTGTACGTTTCATTTGCAGTAGTCAATCAATTATTTAATCACATGATGGTAAACTTAGGTTGCAAATAAAGGGAGTATAATGAAAACTTCGTTTTTACGGTTTTCTTGTTGTCTATCTATCTATCATCTATCTATTTATCTATATATCGATCTATCTAGCTAATATTTTTTTTACTAAAAATCATTGTATCCATCTAATAATCCATTTATCTATCGATCCAATTATCCATCCATCTATTCATATATCTATCTATCTATCTATCTATCTATCTATCTATCTATCTATCTATCTATCTATCTATCTGATCGTCTATTTATCTTTTAAAAGCTATAATATTTTTCTCTTATTTTCCTAAACGTTTCCAGTCTCTGTATAATTGCAACTTCTCTCTCTCTCTCTCTCTCCTTAAGTCATTTTCTCTTATTATCAGTCCCCACCCACCCCTACCGTAAAATAACTCCATTTTTAAGTTTTTCCCCAAGAAACTATCTCATCCAAACACCAGAACCAATTGATATCAAATTATTAATACAGTCAGAAATTGTGTGTTCAAACTTGTATTTCCCCCCCCCCCCTCTCTCTCTCTCTCTCTTCCCTCAACACGTGATTATGTTAGACCAATGGCTGTACGACAATCCAGAGTGTATTGGGCGGAAGTTGGCATAGAGAAGAAAAAAAAAGAAAAAAAATGGAACACAAATAACATTCGGGGAATTAATTTTCTTTTTTTTTTTTTTTCTCGTGTATTTTTTTTCTCGGTGCTCCCGGTTTGAACGGCGTAGGCGTCATTTTGTTCCCGGCCCATTGATTGTCTTTGTCTAGAAGTCTGCGCGTATGCTTGTCCGTTTAGAAGTTGGTGTGTTTTTTTTTTGTTATTTTTTTCTTGAATGAAGACTATCATAATCTCAACCAATGGAGAGACTGTAATCAATAAGCTCCCGTCATCTCCCGCCACAATCTCTGACCCTAACCCTAAACACACAGGCAACCATTTCCAAATTAAACAAAAGGGCATGCTGACCGCTGACGTCTGTTGGATATGTGTAAATGGATGTTGGGGGGTGGGGGGGGAGCGGTTAGTTGGGAGGAGGGCGTAGGAAAAGAATAGAAAGGCGTTGCGCTACTTTCCCCAAGGTTGTAGGTGATATGTGAGACTGTAGCAACCACTGTCTGACCCTATATGCCGGAACTGGAGATGAGTTGGTCTCGCTTTCGCCGTGGCCCTGAAAAGGGCGGACCTTTTGCGTCACTGAACTATATACCAACAAAAAACATTATCGAGTGAAATTTTGAGTTGTTTTTTTTTAACTTAAAGGTTACAGATTGTGAAATCAATACTTTACCGTTGTCTAGACTACAAGTTAATGTATCTTCTAGTTTGTTCACGTCTCTCTCTCTCTCTGTATCTATCTATCTTTATACATCTTTCTGCCTCTCTATGTATTATACACTCTCTCTTTCTCTCCCACAAGCACATTTATATTTACGGCAGACCTATACATGAACAAAAAAAAAACACATTTCTTTTCTACATGAATTTTACTTGTACACATTAAAGCTTATTACGTTAAACACGATCCATTGACAAGTCTTTATAAGGCCTGATCATGAACTTCCGGTGCCATTTCCGTAAACAAAAAAAAAAACATGCTTTTGCTGGTGTTTGACAATTGATTTTAACCTCGACGGCCAGTTGTGGTCTTTTAGCTTTGTTTATAAAATCAAGAGTTGCGTTTCTTGATTATTAAAAAACACAATGCGTAATTCATAAAAACAATATACGAAATTTTTTTTGCATCAAAAAGTTGATTATAAATAGGTGATTCTTCACATCTAACATTCACAGTCCATCGTTTACTTTTGGCGACATCTTTTGGAAATGACATTTAAGAATATGTAACCCCCTACATCTTTTAATACATCCAGTAATGTAGCACACATACATATTTTGAAGCAAATGAACGCATGGGTCCGGAAATGTTGTACAAGTACAACCTCTATGCATGCATAGTATTTAAGACTTATCAATGAATGCTTGGATGCTGCATGGATCTGCTACACAAAGACAGAGAGAGAGAGAGAGAGAGGCGAGAGAGGTGAGAGAGAGAAAAAGAGAGGGAGGTTTCTAAAAGTGTTTATCTCTTTTATTCATAAATTATTTGTTTTCTTTCTTTTTTTTTTTCAATTATCATAACACTGAACATGTTCTAAAAAAACAACGGAACAATATTTAACAGTACAAAAAAATTAAACACTATAAAAGTAGAAGACATAATCTAATATAGAACAAATTAACAAAACAATGGAACAAAACGAACATTATATTATGAACAACAAACACTATCCATTTATATGAGAGAAAAAACCCAGATCTATGTTGAGTTTATAACTAATAATACAGAAATGTTTGGCATCAGTCAAGGTTGAATACAACAGTTGAAAAGACAACAAGACAGAGACGCTTACATCTAATCAAGAACAATACAGTAGGAAAAACAGCTTAGATACTAGAACAATTCAGTAAGGAAACAGCCTATGTACTAGAACAATAGAGTAGGGCAACAGCTTATATACTAAAACAATAGAGTAGGGAACAGCCTATATACTAGAACAATAGAGTAGGGCAACAGCTTATATACTAGAACAATAGAGTAGGGCAACAGCTTATATACTAAAACAATAGAGTAGGGAAGAGCCTATATACTAGAACAATAGAGTAGGGCAACAGCCTATATACTAGAGAAATAGAGTAGGGAAACAGCTTATATACTAGAACAATAGAGTAGGGCAACAGCTTATATACTAAAACAATAGAGTAGGGAACAGCCTATATACTAGAACAATAGAGTAGGGCAACAGCCTATATACTAGAGAAATAGAGTAGGGAAACAGCTTATATACTAGAACAATAGAGTAGGGCAACAGCTTATATACTAGAACAATAGAGTAGGACAACAGCTTATATATTAGAACTATAGAGTAGGGAAACAGCTAATATATTAGAACAATACAGTAGGTAAACAACTAATATTATACTAGAACAATACAGCAGGTAAACAACTAATATATTAGAACAATACAGCAGGTAAACAACTAATATATTAGAACAATACAGTCGGTAAACAACTAATGTTATACTAGAACAATACAGTAGGTAAACAACTAATATTATATTAGAACAATACAGTCGGGAGTCGGGACAACAGTTTAGATACTGCGCATCGTCTTAAGATCTGACCACCTAATCCAGCTATCAACAGTCCTCAGCATGGAGTGCCTTAGTGGTTCTGTTGACTTTGATGTCTGCCCACGATGGTGGCGATTCGTATTCCTCGTCACACACACCGGCCGGGGCAGCGGACGTGTGACCCGAGACTCTAGTCGTGGGGGGTGGGGGGAGGGGCGTCCACGTGTATAAGCATCGAGACATCGATACAGGATGGGGACCTTTGTGATAGGCCGCATGGTAATTTCTCAGAGATAAGGAGGATATCGCCTTCATTTATGTTTGTATTTTTACGAATATCTATCTAATCCATTTGTATATCTATTTAAATGTATATCTATCTAATTTAATAAAAAATAAATTGTATATCTTTAAATCAATATATTGTATATCTATCAATAAAACTATCGCTGTTTCTTTTTATCTATATATAATTCTAAATGTATATCACTTTATCTTAATTTATTAATTTGTATATGCTTAAAGTATGTGAGTAGTTTGTATAACGGAAACTATTGTTCCTAAAACTTTTATGTCAAGAACCGCCTTACACGAAACTATTTTACACCATTGGTGTCCAATGTCCATACTAATGAACGAACCGCCATCTTGGATACAAATGACAACAAATAAACATGTCTTCACACCAACAGGGCGAAATAAATGTGGCCGCAGAGGAGGAATATGACTGTGGACATTTTATCTGCTTTGCTCAGACAGACCCGTCAACAGTGGCAAAGTAAAGTTGGTTGGCTGGCTATCTATATAAACAAACAATATTACAATACCAACTGTTTTACAACAAAAGAAGAATATGCACACCAGACGAAGAATTATTGCGCGTCAGCCTGAGGCCATACTATCTACCATAAATATATCGTCAAGACTTCAGTCAGCCAGAATACAGTGGATGACTACTAATGAACTTTTTTCTTTTATGATAAATTGTGTGAATGTGTGTGCGGTTGTCTATTTTATAAGTATATTTCTGTGCTTGTATACAAATTACAAATAATTATTTTATTTTGTTTAAAATATGCTGAAGGACAAAACATCTGTAATCAAGACAAATTTCCATTTGTTGGATCAATAAAGATATCTTATCTTATCTTATCTGTATATCTAATCTGCATATATCTTTATATTTATCTTTCTGTATTTATATCGAACTGTATAGGCCTATAAATATACATATATAAATTATGCTTCCCTAGGTTCAACATTTAGTTCACTTTCTCTCTGACTCTCTCTTTCTCTTTCTCTGACTCTCTCTTTCTCTCTCTGACTCTCTCTCTCTCTCTCTGACTCTCTCTCTCTCTGACTCACTCTCTCTCTCTCTCTCTTTCTCTCTCTGACTCTCTCTCTCTCTCTCTGACTCTCTCTCTCTCTCTGACTCTCTCTCTCTCTCTCTCTGACTCTCTCTCTCTCTCTCTGACTCTCTCTCTCTCTCTCTGACTCTCTCTCTCTCTCTCTGACTCTCTCTCTCTCTCTCTCTGACTCTCTCTCTCTCTCTCTGACTCTCTCTCTCTCTCTGACTATCTCTCTCTCTCTGACTCTCTCTCTCTCTCTCTCTGACTCTCTCTCTCTCTCTCTGACTCTCTCTCTCTCTCTCTCTGACTCTCTCTCTCTCTCTCTGACTCTCTCTCTCTCTCTCTCTCTGACTCTCTCTCTCTGACTCTCTCTCTCTCTCTCTGACTCTCTCTCTCTCTTTCTCTCTCTGACTCTCTCTTTCAGTCTCTCTGACTCTCTCTTTCAGTCTCTCTGACTCTCTCTTTCAGTCTCTCTGACTCTCTCTTTCAGTCTCTCTGACTCTCTCTTTCAGTCTCTCTGACTCTCTCTTTCAGTCTCTCTGACTCTCTCTTTCAGTCTCTCTGACTCTCTCTTTCAGTCTCTCTGACTCTCTCTTTCAGTCTCTCTGACTCTCTCTTTCAGTCTCTCTGACTCTCTCTTTCAGTCTCTCTGACTCTCTCTTTGAGTCTCTCTGACTCTCTCTCTCTCTTTCTCTCTCTGACTCTCTCTTTCAGTCTCTCTGACTCTCTCTTTCAGTCTCTCTGACTCTCTCTTTCAGTCTCTCTGACTCTCTCTTTCAGTCTCTCTGACTCTCTCTTTCAGTCTCTCTGACTCTCTCTTTCAGTCTCTCTGACTCTCTCTTTCAGTCTCTCTGACTCTCTCTTTCAGTCTCTCTGACTCTCTCTCTCTGACTCTCTCTTTGAGTCTCTCTGACTCTCTCTCTCTCTTTTTCTCTCTGACTCTCTCTTTCAGTCTCTCTGACTCTCTCTTTCAGTCTCTCTGACTCTCTCTTTCAGTCTCTCTGACTCTCTCTTTTAGTCTCTCTGACTCTCTCTTTGAGTCTCTCTGACTCTCTCTCTCTCTTTCTCTCTCTGACTCTCTCTTTCAGTCTCTCTGACTCTCTCTTTCAGTCTCTCTGACTCTCTCTTTCAGTCTCTCTGACTCTCTCTTTCAGTCTCTCTGACTCTCTCTTTCAGTCTCTCTGACTCTCTCTTTCAGTCTCTCTGACTCTCTCTTTCAGTCTCTCTGACTCTCTCTTTCAGTCTCTCTGACTCTCTCTTTCAGTCTCTCTGACTCTCTCTTTCAGTCTCTCTGACTCTCTCTTTGAGTCTCTCTGACTCTCTCTTTCAGTCTCTCTGACTCTCTCTTTCAGTCTCTCTGACTCTCTCTTTCAGTCTCTCTGACTCTCTCTTTCAGTCTCTCTGACTCTCTCTTTCAGTCTCTCTGACTCTCTCTTTCAGTCTCTCTCTCTCTTTCAGTCTCTCTGACTCTCTCTTTCAGTCTCTCTGACTCTCTCTTTCAGTCTCTCTGACTCTCTCTTTCAGTCTCTCTGACTCTCTCTTTGTCTCTCTGACTCTCTCTTTCAGTCTCTCTGACTCTCTCTTTCAGTCTCTCTGACTCTCTCTTTCAGTCTCTCTGACTCCTTATCAACTCTTTCTTGTCAGCGTCCCTGATCATGGCAGCAGACATCTACACTCTGCTGTCCCACAATACATCACTACCTCCCCCACCCATCCACACACACACACACACATACCCTATCCCCGGAATCGAAGGCAGATTCCTATTGTTCACTAACAGGGCGAAGCACCTGTTTACTCTTATAACCCTAAACCCAAGAAACAAAACAATTACACACATACACAGCAACACACATACACATCAACACACATTGAAAGTCCAAACAACAACTGCTGCAGCACATCAACAACTCAAAGGTGTTTTAAAAATAAAACAATTCATTTGCACTTAAAACAAATCATGTCAATGATAAGTCTATTGTCTAATCAAAAGAAGAAATGTATCCAAAGATAAGTCTAATGAATAACGAAAAGATATTGTTAGACAAAGATAAATCTAAATCCAAAGTTTGGGGCTGACCAAAGTTAAGAGTCAAGCGAAGCTCCATGTTGCAATGAATTAGAAATGTTGAATAGTTTGACAAGTGGTGAAAAACAAACAAAACCTGACTTTCACTTTCACTTTCGCCCCCACTTGCAAAACAAAAAGGCAGAGATCAATACGAAAGTAGATATGTTGCAATCGGGAACTCCCGTTTAATCAGAGGATGGCTTCGAACTTTTTTTTTGGTTCTGTTTTCATTAAAACCTTTTCTCTTTCTCTAAATTTTTTTTCAGTTGTTTCATGTGTGTGTGTGTGTATGTGTGTGTGCATGTGTGTGTGTATGTGTGTGTGTGCGTTCTCTTTCATATCCAGAATACCCTGGAGTCAGCTGTTGTGCAACGGGGTTAGGTCAGGATGACACGGACGCGGGCCGAAATGCCAACAACTAGTTACAAACAGACAAGCAAAGAACAACTGCCGAAATAAGAAGAAGAAGAAATGGAAGGAAGAAAGAAAGAAAGAACAATATCACGCAAACAAAAGGCAGGTCCAATTATCTGAAGGAACAGATGCTAGCGTTGGATCAAAATTGGACCATTTATTTCAGTTTCAGATGTGATTTTTTAGGTTCTCAAAAGTTTGTTAATCTAAATCTGAGGGCCTAAAGTTTCGGGATGATAAATAAACATGACGGTTTCAAAGCTCAACACGTCACGTGATTAAGTTATGGCGACAGCCTTTTTTGGGGAGATTAATGTTTGAGGCCCATATATTTTAGGTGTTAATGGCCACTTGATACAAGGGGATTGTATGTCAAATGCAATGCTTAAGTTCCTTTTTTTTTAAATACGAAAAGTAAAAGTAAAGTACCCGTCGGACCGAATAAATCCATAGGTCCGGTTAAACAGCGTTCACCAACTTCTGTGGCCACGACATACTAGATTGATTGTGTGGTCAGCACTACGCACATCCACCTTTACTTTAGCCCAACTAAGGTCACGTGCCCATCAGAGCTTGGTAGAGTCAAGGAAACCCTACAGACCTGGGAAAGAAATCCAGGATTCGAACCCGGGACCTTCGGTACGCCGGCCGAACGCGCTGCCGAAAAGAAACTTTTAAATCTGTATAGACACTAAACGCTTTAAAGAAAACTATAACTAAAGAAAACAATGTTAAAAAAATGTAATAGATTAAGACAAGAACTGCAAGGTTCATTACTAGTGGAAATTCACAACTGACAAGAGTAACACAAATAGTTAAATCACTAAATCTTGAAACACTGGAGAAGGGGTCGGCAACAGACGGCACGCGTGGCCGTCTTGGCATTCAGAGTGACATTCAATGACATTGTCAGTCTTTCCAACAAGAAACTGATTGCCAGAAGACGATGAAGTTTAGGTTTTCGCCAACGCTAAATGAATTATAACTCCTACTTTGGCACGCTATTATCAAAAGGTTGCCGACCCCTGCACTAGTGGACAGAAGGGCAATTAGTTAAGTTGTAAAAACACAAGAGGTATATTAAATTATAACTTAACAATATAACACAATAATCTATTAATTAATACATAACGACACGGGGATAAAATAATATTAATTCATATGCAAGAAATAACACATAGGATTTATATTTCTCCTAAAGATGGCATACAGTATTGGAATGGGTTACCTGAACAATCCAGGAAACTCAACACCTTAACATCATTTGTACCATAATCAAAATGGAAGAGTAGTCTCAAACCACAGATACGCGTAGGACGCAATAATCTTATGTATAGAAGTACCGACTTTAACATATAAGATAATAGCAAACAATAGATTTTAATTTGCTACCCATATAATAATTTTTCAAATTTTACAGACTCATTTCTATACAGGGGTATCTTAGGTATGGAAACTTGAGTTAATGTATTTCTTTAGTAATTTATAAACTAATTCTGAACACAACACGTTCAAACAGTGACCACCAAGACCCCTACGGAGCGTCTTAGATGTTGAAGAATTCAGCAATCTAAATTTTGAAGGTCTTCAAGGTGCAAAGCCATTGGTAAAAATGTCAGCGCGTTCTTAAGAAAGGAAATAGTTTAGCTGCTATTTAAACCCAGTACATGTCTAATGTTATGTAAGGCGCCAATTGAAGGTCTTAGTTAAAGTGAGCAAGGCGAATGCTCATCTTTCATAACACAATATTGCTTACTATTGCCATTTAATGTTTGGGGCATTTTTATCCATAGATCAGAGTTTTTAATACTTCCAGGTTGCGGGTCACACAAAAAATAGTAATAATAACGGAGAAAGGAAAGGTATAATCAAGTTAAAATTATGAAATGTACAAGTTATAGACGGGTCGCGGTGTCCCAACGGGTCGCGGTGTCCCAATGGGTCGCGGTGTCCCAACGGGTCGCGGTGTCCCAATGGGTCGCGGTGTCCCAACGGGTCGCGGTGTCCCAATGGGTCGCGGTGTCCCAACGGGTCGCGGTGTCCCAATGGGTCGCGGTGTCCCAATGGGAAGCATTCCTAGAGTGCCAAAAGTTTGGTAGTTCGAATCCTGGTACTGCTGCGAGGGCATCTTGTCCCATAGAACAAAACCATTATTGAAATTGTGTAAATCTTGTGTAAATCTTGTGTAAATCTTGTGTAAATCTTGTGTAAATCTTGTGTAAATCTTATGTAAATGTGTCAATTTATCTCTACATTTTACGACCTCTCTCAAATCTGATACTTCGAAAAATATTTGTGCAATATTGGCAAAGATTTTTTTCATATATACAGAAGTATATAATATATTATATATTATGATAAAAGCTGTTGTTTTTTTTAAACTTTTGGTTACAGGTGAGTTTAAAACGACACTCGAAGATAATAGAGTTCTCCTCTTGACGTAACTCTTTAAGATAGGCTTAAGTTTCTGATGTCCTTAGAGCAGAAATTCTACACTTCACGCAGGCACGCAACGCAACGTTAGAGTGCGCACAATGTTTTTGAGACTAACCAGATTATACGAAGAAAAAAATTATCTTGTTTTGTTTTTCAATTGGGGAAAAGTGGGGGGGGGGATTGGAAAGGATGAGATTTTAACTCGTGTGTGCTTTTGTGCGTGTGTGTGTGTGAGCTAGAGCTCTGGTGTGTTCCAGGTAGGATTGTGGCACTCGAGATGTCGAGATGTGATATCTTGGTCCAATATTACACACTTGTCTAGTGGCTCTGTGTGGTATGCCATACAAATATTGGCATTTTTTCAGGCTCTTTGCAGGTTGATAGAAAGAATAATAATGACAGAAGTAAAATGAACGAAAAGAAACAGTTTTCAACCAGTTATGGACTTTTTTTCATCTGTACAAATGTTTTTTCATTTTAGGATTTGTATACACTGGTTCCGAGGCACGGTGGACGAGCGGCAGCGCCTTAGGCTGGCGTACGGAAGGTCCTGGCATCGAATCCTGGTGAAGGCTAGGATTTGTTCCCGGGTCTGCAGGGTGTCCCCGAGTCTACCCAGCTCTGTTGGGTACCTGACCTTAGTTGGTGTAAAGTAAAGTGCTGGCCACACAATCACCTAGTATGCCGTGGCCACAGAAACTGATGAACGCTGATTCACTTGCCCTATGGATCGAACTGGTCCGACGGGATACTTTTTTTTTCTACACTGGTTCCGGGCAAGGTATAAAGATAGATATTGTATATTGATAGAGAGTTTGGTAGATAGAAAAGTAAGTTGGTAAGTTGATAGGTAACTAGGTGAGTATGGATAGAACGATAGACAGACTAACGGAAAAATTGCTTCAGTCACTTAGTCTATTGGAGACACCTGTAATTCAGTGTAATTCTTTATTCAAAGACTCATTCCTGCCATTGCTAACAATTGACGTAGATTTGTTCAAACACATTTTTATCAATCAAATGTTTTTGGCAAAAAAATAACAATAAAAAAAGTCTCTAAATGTCTGTACTATTCTTACTCTCTCTCTCTCTATATATATATATATATATATCGCTCTCTCTCTCTCTCTCTCTCTCTCTCTCTCTCTCCTCTCTCTTGCTCCTTCTTAACTTCTTCTGTTGTTTTTTTGTTCTGAATATGCTAATGATTTTGTCTCAAGTGAACGATGAGGGTCGGTCTCAGAGGTCAAAATTCAGCGGCCTCGTCTCCGCTCTGTGTTTTTTTTTAATTAAAATTCATTGCGTTTAAAGTTTAAAAGATAACTTAGAAAATTTATCTTCCTATTCTAATCGAGTGTCTTCCAAATTAGGCACCTACTGCGTCTAACGTTCACAGCTACTGTGTCTAACATTCACACCTACTGTGTCTAACATTCACACCTACTGTGTCTTACATTCACTCCTACTGTGTCTAACATTCACACCTACTGTGTCTAACATTCACACCTACTGTGTCTTACATCCACACCTACTGTGTCTAACATTCACACCTACTGTGTCTTACATTCACACCTACTGTGTCTAACATTCACACCTACAAAATCTCAGTCAATGCCTAGAAACTATAAAAAAAAAAACTTCAATAACTCAAGTCAGACAGACCAAGATAAATAGAGTATTCACATAAGAGGCGGAATGAAAATTAGATCAGTGAGGTCTGGTGGGGGGGGGGGGGGGGGAATTAAGCGGAAACTAGGAGGCGGAAGAAAAAAAAAGTTAAATGAGGATCTAAATATAGCCTGAGAGCGTGCGTCCCGAGATGGTCCTTGACATTGCAAGCTACCGCAGGTGCGTGACAAAGCCCCTAAACAAAGAAAATACTTCCGCAGAACCCCCCACCCTCCAACAAAAAAAGAAAGAAAGAGAAATGATTGCAGCAAAAATTCCACATTTTTTTGCAGGAAGCTGTGAATGGGTGGCACCACGCATAGAGATTGCAGGAGCGCCACATTGTTCCAAATTTTGATTCCTGTTTGTGAAAGGTCATCGTGAGCCAAATTTTTTTTTTAATGATCACATAATAATAGATATGAACTACAAAACGGGTAAACTTATCAAGGGGTTTGAAATTACGTAAATGACAACGTTAATAAATTGTTTTTTTTTAAACTGTGATTAACTGTAAAATGAGTTTAAAATCTCGTTGTTGTTGTTTTTCATGTGCTTTTGACCTGCTTTTTTATTTTCCTAATTTGTTTTTTGTGATTTAATGTGATTTAATGTTAAGTATTTATTTGTTTATGAGCTTAAACGAGGAGTATTTTCTTAACATCTAGGAGCTACATTGCGGAGCGCTTTACTTTTTAGATATCGTAATATGTGGATGGAGGAGAATGGACCAAGGGCTAGTTTCACATCAGCACAACTCAGCCCTGACTCAATGTAGCCCGATCCCGAGGTACCACTCGCAGGTGCTGGGCGCAGAACCGAAAACTCTCTCGAACTGCGGGGTTTGAAAAAAAAAAGCCACAAAGAAAAACCCAGAATAACAATACCAGTGTGTCTGGCATTGATTGCAAGATAGCTAACTGCTCTGCAAACTGGCTTATAGAAAAAGAAGAAGAAAAAGACTACGAGAAAAAAAATATATTTGGAACATTTATATTGAATATTTCAATGCATTCTATGTTTACAAACAAATTAAGTAAACATGGACAGGATGTCAAAGTTGTATTTTCTTTTTGTGTATCCGATTGCAAGGCGTGGTAGTCGAATGTTACAGCTTTATCTGTTGAAATCGCAACAACAAAAAAAAAAGACAATAAAAATTCAACTTGATCCTAACTGTTTGTTACTGTAAGCATAATTCTGACAAGACCATAATCTTATAATTTTATAAATAGGTAATCGGAGATCCCCAGACATGTTTCCGTTGGAATGTTTTTATGTTAGGGAATTTACGTATTCTTAAAACTTAATCTAATCCTTTTTTATTGAAACAAGATCTTTTATAGCAATTCTTATAAGACCCTATTCAAACCACTTAATTCGCGAATTGTGCAATAATCGTCTGCATAGACTGGGGGTTCATCTCCATGTTCATGTCTGCAAGAAAAATTCTAAACAGCCAATGTAAGGGAAAGAAAAAAAAACAAATATCTGTTTCTTAAACTAATTTCAAACAAATATCTAATTCTTCATCACATTTCAAACAAAAATCTAATTCGTCATCTAATTTCAAACAGATATCTAATTAATTATTCCTATAATTACAAACAAATATCTGATTCCTTAATTTATTAAAATATCTCATGCTTCATTTCAATTCAAACAAATATATATTTATTTATCTAACAATAAAGACATATCTAAATTTTAACAAATATCTAATTATTGAACTAAATGTAAACAAATATCTAATTCCTTAGCTAAATTTAAACAATAATCTAATTTTTCATCTAAACTTAAATAATTATCTAATTATTCATCTAAATTCCAACAAATATCTAATTCCATATCTAAACTTAGAAAACAAAATCTAATTCTTCACCTAAATTCAAACTTGTGCTTTTCGTGCTGACTTTCAAGGCTGTTAGCAATTTCTTATTAGCTTTATTATTCTAGAATACTAAAAATATATTATATTTCTTTGATCATTCTTATTTTTTTTCTCTTTCAGACATTGTTTTGACGTTTGAAAAGTCTAAAAAGTGATGAAGGAAAAAGAAAAAAAAACGCTTGAAACGCGCCAAAAAGTTTTTGTATGACTTCCGCAAGAATAAGTTAAGAGTTAATCGTATGAGCTCTTAAATGTGTATACTACATACCAGGTGTCGGCAACCTACGGCACGCTTGCAAGACTTGGCACGCAGAGCGATTTTTAATAGCACGCGGAAGACCCGACTTTAAAAACAGATCAAGTCTCTTCTACAGAAGATTCTTGGTTTACAACAGGTTGACGCTCAGGATGTTGGCACGCTGAATGAATTAGAAATCCTACTTTGGCACAAAAATATAATGAAAAAGTTTCCGACCTCTGTTATGTAAGCTTCCTATATTATACGCTCCTCTTATATATTTAAATATTTATATCGCTCTACGCTTATCTGTGCTTTGAGTCTATCTTTGCATTTTTTTTTGTTTCGGGTATTGAAGCCAATACATGCTCAGATTAGAGGTTGACCGAAATTCGGTTTCTGTTTTGGTTTCGGTGCCGACAGTAGGCAAAATGCATCTTTCGGTGTAGTTTCGGTTTCGGTCGAAGCCAAAAAGCTAGCGTTCGGTTTAATTTCGGTTTCGACTGAAAGTCGCTGTATAACTTTCAGTATGGTTTCGGTTTCGGCCGAAACAAAAAATATGGTTTCGGTTGGTCTCTAGCCCAGCGACTGCACGGTAAGAACATTAGAAAAAAAGTAATGTGTTTATATAGTTCTTATGCAATGCTCAGATAAACATATGAACAAGAAACACTTTCCTTATCCCTTTTGCGAGAACCATTGAATATATGAACTCTTTCGACCCTATGGATCATATTAGTCCCACGGGATACTTTACTTTGACTACTTACTCTTTCTTCCCGAGTGGCATTCGGGCATGGAATGGGTTGCCTGAACAGACCAGGAAAACCAGTAACTTAACATCATTTGAAACATGAATTAAGATACAATAATAGACTCGGACCACGGATGAACGTAGGACGAAATAATTTTCCTTAAAGAAGGAGCGTCTGTGATATATAAGATAAGATAAGAATAGTTTTTTCCGTTTCTTATATGTAAATTTCCAGTAGTAGGCCTACTTTTATTCCATTTTACAGATATATTATTGTATTATTTTTTTTAAAAATAAAGTATCCCGTCAGACGAAATAGATCCAGAGGGCCGGTGAAGCAGCGTTCACCAGTTTCTGTGACCACGGCATACTAGGTGATTGTGTGGCCAGCACTATGCACAGCCGCCTTTACTTTACCCCAAACTAAGGTCAGAACTGGCTAGACTCAGGGACGCCCTCCAGACCAGGGAAAAAATCCTAGACGTCACCAGGATTCGAACCCACGACCTTCTTTCCCCACAATTTTTTAAAGCATGTTTAGATTTTTTTTCTATGTTTACGTAGACTTGATCATCTTTTTCTTAAACATTACAGACGCTCCTTCTATAAAGAAGATTATTACGTACTACGCTCATCAGTGGTGATTTCAGAGTCCAGAGAGTTCGGCATTACCTACAAGCCTGTCCTATTATGTTAGTTGAAAATAAATGAAAGTATATATTAGTCTGTTAACTTGTAGTACTTGTTAGTTTGGCCTATTTTTTTTAAAGTTCCAAATTAGTATGTTTATTAATAAATGCTTTGAAAGTTTACCGACTTGTGTTATTGTCTTGTTTTTTACTTGTGTGCCGAGTTAAATTTTTTAAATTTTCATTTGTCGGGGATTTCAAATCCAGAAAGTGATGCTTTTTTAAATTTTTAACTATTGTGGTTATTGCAGGGTCATTAAAAGCTTTATCCAAACGGAAATATCACTATGAAATGCATGAAATTTCAAACCTCAGGAGAGATAGAGTTCATGATTGATTCGTTTGACCCGGAAGTTAAAATTTACCTAAATCATGTTGCATTAGTTGAGTCAGACCCAAATAAAAAAAAAATCAACTGATTTTGTTTTTTAAATCAGTTTTTTTGCTTTTATAGATTCCTTGACATAGCCCCTGTGTTTTGATTGATAGCTTTATTCAAAAAGTACTTTCTAAAAAAAATTTCATTTATCTAACATGATGTTATTTCGTTTAGAACACAGCGGTTCTAAAATTGGGTTTGGAGTAACGTGAGGATAGGAATGGATGTGGATGGAAGATGGGGTATATTTTGGACACGAAAAAAATGATGGTCAACTACAGCAAAGTAGAATCAATCGCCAATGTGTTGTTACGTCAGAGTTGTAGGGAAGGAAGGGGTTTACATCATGAAAGTAAAATCTAATAATGAAATTTGAGAAAAAGTGTGATATCATGAAATAGTCTAGTTAAAGATACTACGTTCTCCAGATTCGTTGCCAAGGTGATGGTGTGTCCAACACGCTGCTCATGCTGGCTTCAACTAATGTCAGGTACCCATGATAAGATTGTGGGGGAATGTTCTGAGGGAATGGCTCCCCGGCTTCCCCAGTTTTACCTTGGAAAGTCTCGATGATTTTTTACTCTTCTCTGTTTGAGACGTGATTTGGAGGGAAGGGGCACGGTGAACGAAGGGCTCGAATCCCGGTGAAGGCTAGGGTTTGTTATTGTGCCTGGAGGGTGTCCCAAAGTCTACCCAGCTCTAATGGGTACCTGACCTTTAGTGGGAGTAAAGTAAAGGCAGCTGGGCATTGTGATAACCGCACAATCCACTAGTATGCCGTTGCCAAATTAATGGGTGAACGCTGCTTCACTTGCCCCGTGGATCAATCTGGTCCGACGGGATACTTTACTTTTTTGTTTTTACTGGGGCGTGACCGCACTACGGGACACTACAGAATTAATATCCAGGTCATCAAAGAGACACGATTTTGTTAAAAATCGTATTGCTAGTCGGCTACCAGTTAGCTGCAGCCCATTAAGAAATAAAAAGGCTGAAAACCGCAATAGGAAAGCGACTTCTCAGAAAATCCAACGACATCATAGAGGCTACTACTATCACGCAACCGGGTGATCCCCAATGCAATCGGCTCAAGAATCGGCCTCATCAGCCCATCTCCGGACCCACCAGCAACTACGATATAATCTTTATCAAAACCGATGGACCAACATCATTAACACATTAGACACATGAAACTAACCCGGCTAGACCCGGCTAGACACGACTAGACCCGACAAAACTATTCAGTTATTTTCATCTCAATCTGAAATCGGGACCACGAGTTGTAGAGTTGCAAAAATAGAATCACTGCCGCAATGACAAGGTAATAACCTCCAATGGCTACGGGGGGGGGGGGGGGGGATTAAAAATGAAGGTTTGGGAACCTTTAATTTAAAATATTTTAATTTCATTTAAAAAGTAGAAAAAAAACAGAATCTTTAGCTGTGCTTAGATAAGCGCATACAATGAAATTATTGTAGTTCCGTTTCGCTAGAAAACTTTTTTTTTTTGTGTGTGTCGATATCATAAGATATAATTTACTGAGAATCCTTCCCGGAAGAAGATAATTATTATTACTCCCTTACGAATTCATGTGCGTGACGTAAAGTAAAGGCGGCTGGGTATTGTGCGGGCCACCACATCCCCTAGTATGCCACGGTCAAAGAAACTGGTGCACGCTGCTTCACCGACCCTATGAATTAATTAAGTTCGACGGGTGCTTTACTTTCTACTTATTTCCAAGTAATAATTGTATCCATACTTTCTACTGGTTTAAATTCTTATTTGTCCAAGGTTTCGATGTTACAGCAAAGCAAAATATCATGTATTTTATCGATTACTTTTTTTCAATGAACACAAATTGGGGGGCCGTCATGTCTTGTTTCTCTACAAATTCTCCACAGACTTCCAGATAGAATCTGTCCCCCCGTTTGCATGTCTCGGCCAGTCAAATTGCCTGGCTTGTAGGCGTCTTTACCACCAAAGCTTTAGATAGGTTTCCCTAAATAGGTATTACAAATTTATTTCTTTTTTTTTTTTACCACCTTCGAATGTACTCTTAGGGGTGAAAAGGGAGACTGAGCGAGGGCTTTATCTTGTTTTTACCACCTTCGAATGTACTCGTAGGGGTGAAAAGGGAGACTGAGCGAGGGCTTTATCTTGTTTTTACCACCTTCGAATGTACTCGTAGGGGTGAAAAGGGAGACTGAGCGAGGGCTTTATCTTGTTTTTACCACCTTCGAATGTACTCGTAGAGGTGAAAAGGGAGACTGAGCGAGGGCTTTATCTTGTTTTTACCACCTTCGAATGTACTCGTAGAGGTGAAAAGGGAGACTGAGTGAGGGCTTTATCTTGTTTTTACCACCTTCGAATGTACTCGTAGAGGTGAAAAGGGAGACTGGGCGAGGGCTTTATCTTGTTTTTACCACCTTCGAATGTACTCGTAGAGGTGAAAAGGGAGACTGAGCGAGGGCTTTATCTTGTTTTTCAAGGTGTTGATTTGGTTTGTTTTGTTTGCACAGTACGTCCAGCGTTCAAAAGGTAGCCCAACGCCAGCTAGGGTGGACCTCAAAGGTGCTTTAAAGTCGGTATTGATATAGCCACCCATTCCCGTTGACGATATTTCTTTTATTTTCATAATTGCATCTGCTTCTACACATTTTTAAAATCATTTGAAAAGTGAGTTATACTTAGTTAAAGCTCGTTTTTTTTTTCTGTGTGTTTATTGCGCGCGGAGCTAAGTGAAAAAAATGTTCCCCGATGACGACGACCCGCAGAATCGAGCTGTAATTGTGTTCTTGTAATTTGTAGTACTTTGTTTGTGTGTATTCCAATCCCCATTGGTTAATTTAAAGACACGTGACCTTATTGTCTCATACTTTACCTTTGCGATCTCGCTTCCTGCACGTGTCCTCCCTAGCTGAGTGGCTAGCGTATGCATCTGCCCAGGGGCGACCTGATTTCGATTCCCCACTGATAACTTTTGTTAACTGTTAAAATTTCCATTAATAATACTTTTTTAAAAGATTGTTGCGAAATTTCAAGACTTAAAACTTTCTTAAATGTTTTCAGCAAGTAAAACCTATTAATTATAATTTAGACATGCGAGAGACGGGTGTTCTCAGACAGGGTCAGTCCAAACTTTTTGTTAAATAAAAATCTTGTCTGCAACTAAAGGTCTACGTATTTTCCTCCGGGCAACGCCAGGCAATTTAGCTTGACTGGCGAGCCGGAGGTCCCGGGTTCGAATCTTGGTGCAGGCTAGGATTTTTTCGTTGCAAACAGGATTAAATCAAAGACCATAATAAGATGGACAGCTTGCTCTATTTTTAGAGCTTATATGTTCTTTTTCCGTGCGCATCCAATAAAGCTATTTTAAATACCTTCTACACTCCTACGTTTGCCCAAATGTTTCCGCTGTATACAACTTTCGATTTGAATTTGAATTTTTTTTTGGGAGAAAAATCATAGCGATAAAATAAAACGGAAGTGTACAGTACAAAAGGAAATCGGGAATTCCGAAAAGAAGTCTTTCGAGTCATCAAATAGCAGGAATTTTAAAGCAAGTGGTCCATCTTATTACAGTCTTTGGTCGAAACTTGTTACCACCTACGCGGAAAAAAACCCAGAAGGCTGTTAATTAAGTAAACCATTGTACTGCCTGAGTAAGTTGTGTGTGTATAGTTCATGAATGGACGAATTTGAGAAACAAAGATAATAATAAGATAATAATAAGCTTACCTGTGAATACGTTGATGATAGACAGTGGCATGACCATGAGCGAAACCAGAAGGTCAGTCACTGCCAGGGATAACAGGAAGTAGTTGGTCACGTTCTGGAGCCGCTTCTCTAGCGATATAGCCAGGATGACCAGGGTGTTTCCGCCCACGCCGAAGATGACCAGGGGCGCCATCATGAGGATACTCCAAGTGTACAGATCCCCGACAGGGGCTCCGGCGGACGACGAGTCGTTAAGGTATCCGGTTGAGTTGTACTGCGCGGTGAGGGCGAAGTCGTGCTCAGGGTGCGAGGCGGAGGCGCTGTGGTCGAACAGCAGCGTGGTGATGTTGGTGTGGAAGATGGTGTTGAGGTGGAAGGAGGGCGCGACGCTGGCGTTGAAAGAAGGGAGCTGCGGGGACGAGGACCCCCAGGGCGACGACGAGTAGCGGAAGGAATCCGACAACGACACGCTTGAAGCTGCGGTCTCGTTCAGCGGGAAATCCGAGCTGGTCACGTGCTCCGGGAAAAACTCCACGTCGAAGTGGGGGCTGTTGGAGTTCTCGTCCGTGTTGAAAGGCAGCGCATCGTAATGCGGGTACTGGAAATGGTTCTGCATGCTCGTGGAATCCCGGGACGACGCTTCCGGCCTGAGCTCGGCGGTCGAGTTTCCTTGCGCCGCGTCGTATCCGATCCCGTAATCCGCGGGGACGCCGCTCGACCGGGAATTCGTTTCGTCGCCGATGACGTCATTGTAGATCGTGTGCAGCACGTCGTCGCTGAGGGTCTCGTTGCGAGGCCGAGAATTCCCGAGACCGCCCGAGCGCTGCTGCTGCTCCCTCTCCCGGGGAAACGCCCCTCCGCCCGGCCTCTCGTAGGTCGAGTTCACCGGATTTTCCCGAATCTGGAAAACGTCCGACGTGTCGTACCGCGGGTGCCGGTTTCGGCGAAGGCCCGGCGGGCTGACGGTGACACGTGAGGGACGTGGTCTCAGCCGCGCATCGTTCATCGTGATGATCTCCAAGCAGGGAAACAACCGCAAACTGGAGCAGTAATAAGCAGACGCTATCGGTCGGCTATAGTCGTGCAGATCAGCTTGATACGATCGATCCAAACTGTGCCCCTGATCAAAGCCACCGACAGCATTTCAAGACAGTTTCACCTTTAATTCTGACTCCTCAATTTTTGGAGAAGTAAGCTCTTTCAGTCGGTGTAATCCCAGTCTTCAAGCCCACCTTGTGTCACAAAGATGCTTCGTTTCTGTGATAATAAAAGAGGTTCAAAGGTCATTCTATTACATTTTGTTGATGGTGTCAATGTTGGTGGTTCTTGGTATCTTCTAGATGAGCCCCCCACAACCTGATTCTTCCGTCAACACGAAATAAGGGTGCCTGTCTGCACGAGCCTATAACGACACTGGCAGGGGCGCCTTTCACATTTATCTCAACTTTTTAGATTAGAGACGGATTCCGTTTATTAGAACTTCAACAAAAGTCTAGCAAAACTATAAAACGTTTGTTTGAAGAGGGACAATGTAGGCGGGTGTTAATTAACTAAAATAATTTATGCAAATCAATGATGTAACGTATGATGCCATTCTAGCCACTTATTGCTGTCTGCTCTTTCTGTTGGCATATTATTGTGTCATCAAATTGAAAATCTGAAATTCAAATAAAAAAAAATTAATTACAATTGGATATCAATGAATATGAGAACATGTTAAGTTTATATAAGTTTTTTTTTTTATATGTGTGTTTGGCGGGAGCAGGTAGACATAGGTGGGCGTGTGAGTTTTCAATCAATACTCCCCCCCCCCCCAAACTCTGTTTCAAAAAATATTCCTTCTCTCTGAAAAAACAAACAACACAATAAACAAAAAAAAAATTCATTGTCAGAAGAAAGAAGAATTGTTTTGGCTGTAGATGGAGTTATATTTCTCAAAAGGGCGTGACGTTTGGTTATGCGCATGACAAAAAAGAGCAACTTTAGAAGATAATACCTTTATGGTGAACTAAGAAAACAGGACAACGCTCACGTGAAAGGGCGAAGGAAAAGATAATAAAGATACCCCAAAAAGGATTTCCTGAAGGATTTTAAGGTGTTTCTCCCCTGGGATTGTCCGGGCATGCGATCGCTCTTCCTTGTGCAGCAAAAAAATAAATGTCTGATTATCAGCTTTTGTCCCTCGATGCAGCAGTCAAAGACAAACAACAACTTCAACCCTGCAAGTCTAGGACCAGAAGCTCTATTCCAGCCCCCTCCCCAAGATCAGCATCCCATACAGACATGAGCCCTCCCCCCCCCACCCCCGCCGCAGTGCAAACTGTCACTTTTCCGGGCTCTAATTTGGGTCTTATCATCCGTCTCGGAACTCTGAACAAGATACGTCGTAAAGGACATTGTGTAGGATTTACATCGACACCGTTGAACGAACAACAGTATACGATTAGGTTTAACAAAATACGAAATTTGAAATACTATGCATTTAAAAAAAATAATAATGAGGCAAACTCGAATGAGTTTTTGGACAACAACAAAAAAACACTTTTATTTAGTCATCTATTAAATTGTATCATTCAACTAGTGTCCAGCTCTTTAAGACTGTGGAACACACTGAAACAAGCCTATATCACTGCTCGCTCTGTACCGGCTTTCAAATCATCACTGGGAAAATCTGGACCAAAGACCTTCAATACAACTCCGTCAACTGTTTCTGACTTCCATAGTTATAAATTGTTAATGCACAAAACTGTGACCCCAGAGCATTCGTTGTCAATTTACCAAAAAAATTTTAGATGTTTTCCACATGTAACCGGGTCTCCACAATGCAATGAAGAAGGAGAAGTGCTTAGCCAAGCGTGTGGCCATATTCAAAGCACGAATTCGTTCTGAAAATGTCCATGGAAAATATCCCAGTTTCATTGTAATACAAAGATAATAGGCTATCTTTAAAATAAAACAATATATTAATTACTATCATTAATTTGCAACGATTTTAGTCATTGGACTTTATAAGTAATTTTAAAAAACAAATTTTTTTTTTTTGAAAATGTATCAAACATTATTTAAACCAGGGGTCGGCAACCGTTAGCTAACTGTGTGCCAAACTAGGATTTCTTAATCATACAGTGTGCCAACAGCCTGAAATTCAACCGGAAATACAATCGTTAAATTTTGGTCTCAGATTTATACGGAGACATTCTCTTTAGTAGAGTTTACAATAGCATGGAATTGTCTTTAAGCGGATTAGATACGTTGTAATCATACAAAATGGGTAGTTAATGTAATGTTTAAAAATGTACATATTATAAATTCTTTAATCATATTATATTTATAGAATTTTCAATTATTATCTTTTTCAATTTGATAATTTTTAAGTTGTAAATTGTAAACTATTTATTCTTTTATAAAAGAAAAAAATGAAACATTAGAAATATTAGTGCAAAGAAAACGGGTTAATTATCTCCCTTTTATTAAAATACAGTTTCCCAATTTGATTCTATAGACTAGTGATTGTGATGCCAAAAAAAGTTATTATTTTTTTTAATATAACTAATATTGCTTTTTAATTATTAGACAAATCTATGATTTTGATGCCCATTTTTTTTTTGGTTAAAAATTCAAGTTGAAGTTTATCATCTAAGGCGGGTGTAGTTTGTAGATTAATCCAGTCAAGCTTGATGTAGTATGAAAACAGGAGTCCATGCACTTGAAAGTCATGCTTTGTTATAAAACTCCACTTTGAGTGCGTCAATGTACTTCTGAATAAAATAGTGAAGTACATGTACTTAAGTGTTTTGAAATTGAATTCCCGAATTGAATGTCCAGTTTCAAAGCAAATCCATTCCAGTGGTCTAACAGTTGAACTGCTGTTTGTCCACGTACTTGTAAATGCAAGTTCAACTTACTGAAATATTCGCTGTCGTTCAGAAACATCGGCTTCAACAGTTCAACTTATTCAATAACGGAAATAAAAAACTCAGCAAGAAAACACTACTTGGAGTCTCTCGCGTGCCATTTAAAATCGCTCTGCGTGCCAAGTCTGGCACGCGCGCCTTAGGTTGCCAACCCCTGATTTAAACAATATAGATTTAAAACAAAATCCCCAGCATTGATTTTATTTTGACTTGAAATCTTTCTTACAGGGCTTATACGGTTTTAAATCCTGTACAGCAATAGGAGTTTTAGTGCCAGGATCCGAATCACATTGATACGTAACGACATGTTATATAACAAAAATAATAATAAAAACATAATGTAAGCTCAGAGCACATTTAACATTAAGCAACAAACAACTAAGTGCACGGATATAATTCTCTAAGCTTTAAAAATATAATGCTAATTAATCATCTTAAAACTTGACCAACATAGAACAACATTACATTTTTTTTCGAGTTAACAATCGATTTCATACTGTTAACATTTTAAGGTGTCGCAGTTTAACCAAGGAACTGTAATAAGATGGACCGCCTGATTTAATATAGTCTTTGGTTGAACAAAAAAAAAAAAACAGAGGAAAATTAGAATAATAGTACAAAAAAAAACTCTACGCTTATCACCTATTGCTTTTAAGGAATGTTTTATCATTAGTCTTAACAAAGACTATAATAAGATGGACCGCTCGCTCTATTTTTAGAGCTTATATGTTCTTTTTTTCCGTGCGCAGCCAATAAGGCTGTCTTGAATGACTTCAACGCTAATACGATTGCATTAAAGCAGGGGTCGGGAACCCATGGCTCGCGAGCCAGATGTGGCTCTTTTGGTGGCCATATCTGGCTCGTAGACAAATGTTCGATTATTAAAAAAATGTTTTTTTTAGACTTTTTGATCTACATATTAATTGCATATCAATATTTCATTCTACAAATGAGCTAAAGTCTACTGCATCTCAGGATGAGAAGAATTCAGAGACATAATTATTGTACTTTTAGTTTTGAAATAAAACAAAATGTACACATTTACTCTCCCAGAATTACTTTTCAAAATATGTGGTGTTCATGGCTCTCTCAGAAAAAAAGGTTCCCGACCCCTGCATTAAAGGTTTCAGCTGTATGCAATTTCTATTTTAATCTTAATTTTTCATTGAGGAAATCATAGGGAATTACTAAACCGGAAGTCTAGAGGACATAGTGCGATCGGAAATTCCAAAATTAAGTGTTTCAAGTTATCAAATAGCAGAAATATCAAAGCAAGCATAGAACTGTTCTCAACGGGAAATGCGCTATATAAGTATTATTATTATTAACTTAGCAGAATTTAAAACAATAAAGATGCAAGACTAGACTCGGACCTTGGATGAACGTAGGACGCAATAATCTTCTTTATATAAGGAGCGTCTGTAATATATAAGATTAGATAAATCCATTCTAGCTGTCTGCCTATATAAGACACGCATATTTAAATGTGTAGTTTGTTGCTGTTTTTCAGAGTGGTAAATAAGCTATAATTATAGACCGGTGAGCTTGAATGTATTTATTTGTAAATAAATTAAACGTTCAATGAGAGTCTTGAGTGTATTATTACACAGTAAACCCAGTCCCTAGAAGACAAGAAATAGAACAATACAAATATCACTATCATGTTAAAAAGCTGCCTTTTTTTTTGGTATACAAGGATAAGCTTATTTGTAAACCGTTACGCCATGCGTATGGGTCGTAGCTTGCGAAGTTGCGTACATATATCTATTGGTTCAGAACAGATAACCTTAATAGTCTCTTCTCCCCCCTCCCCACACACACAGATGTTTATTCATTTTCAGGAAACGTTTTCATTAGACTGTCGTTGTTGTTTTTTTATTTCTTGATCATCGGCTTCTAGAAGCATCTTTTAATTACAGTAATTACTGTAATCATTAGCGGCAAACATTTATTGCAAGGCAGGGAATGATAAGTCGTAAGACATAAGGGACGTAGGCCTAAAGTAAACAGGATACCGAATGGACTTAAAAAAAAATATAAAAATTAAGGAGCAGCTTTGAACGGAAACATGAAGTCGGTTAATTGAGCATAAAAACATTTTAAGGTTGACGACTGTAAAGAAGAAAGTAAATTACCATTCGGACCAAAACAGCTTCACCAGTTTCTGTGGCCAAGGCATACTAGGTGATTGTGGAGCCAGCACATTGCACAACCGCTTTACACTACCCAAAGTAAAATCAGGTACCCATCAGAGATGGATAGACTCAAGGACACCCTCGAGTCCCGGGAAAAAATCCTAGCCTACACAGGAATCGAACCAGGGACCTTCCTTAGGCCAGCCGAAGGCACTGCCGCACGGCCACCGTAGCCCTGAAGACTGTAATATAGAGATAAAATATCTGAAGAAAATGCATTCATTAAAAAGACTGAAAAACCATTTAAATTTACTAGAGAGCTGTATGACTCGTTTCAATATTCACTACTGACTAATATAATAGTAAGTAAAGTAAGTACCAGTCTGACAAAATTGATGATAGGGTCGGTTGAGAACAGTTCACCAGTTTCTGTGGCCACGGCATATTAGGGCGTGTGTGGCCAGCACAATGCCCAGCCGCCTTTGTCTGATATGAAGACATCTGAATGCAAAAGTAGATAGATATTTGATACAGTACAGATGTCCGAGAAAAACAGGCCAATATTTTGATAGAATAATAGATAGAATAACAGGTAGAATAATAGGTAGAATAACAGGTAGAATAATAGGTAGAATAACAGGTAGAATAAGAGGTAGAATAACAGGTAGAATAAGAGGTAGAATAACAGGTAGGTAAATAGATAGATATAAAAGACATATAGTTAGCTAATTAGACATCTCTTAGCCTTTTTCTCAACCAAAGTCAGGTACATCAGTGCTGGGACACCATCGGTAAGTCATATTTAAACCCAGGACCTTCGTTTGGCAAAAAGTCAAAAGGCTTATCACTATCTTCAATTGTAGTAGTCTTAACTCTTTAATCAAAAGAAAAATAGCATTGTCCCACCATTTACTATTAAATTATCCACAACAATAATAAGTTGGCTGTCTTATCCTACAAATCTCAAGTTTGTTCAGAGCTTGAAACACATGTTTGAAAAAGTTACCTTAAAGCACTCTGAGCTAATCTCAGGGATAAAGTGCTTTTAGGTCTCAGGGGAAGATAACCACTATAATTTTAATGTCCTCTGTCAGCTGACCTAGCGGCGGCATGCCACTAGACGTTTCCTGCAGAGAAGTGGGGTGACGACGGTGTAAGGATGAGCACGGAGATTTCTTCGTTACCAACCCATAGACGCCCCCCCCCCCCTCTCTTTTTTTTTCTCCCTCAACCGTCATTTTCGATTAATGCGTTGTGGATCAAAAGTTGATAATTTTTGTGTGTACATTCAGTGGATCAGATTGAACTTGGAGTGTAATTCACGTAGGAAACTGGGGAACGTGAATCGTGAACGCTAATATATTTTGAATTCCAGTCATATTTAAATAAATAAAGAATCCTTTCGTACTAAATTAACTGGTCTACCAATATACATATAAAGCTAACTGCAAAGAACCAAAAATAACTGTTAACCCTTCCTGTACCGACCTACTTCTATCTATGCTGCCTTCAGTTCCGCTATATACGCGCCCGGGACTGTAAGGGTTAAGATTATTAAGCATCTTCAAGTTCCTGTTCATTCTATCACCCTCAAGACAAACCCGGATGTCCTCATTTTATAACAAAAAACTCAACTATGATTCATGCATCATCAAAATTCAGTTAAAAGTTAATAGTTTCCAATTCAAGGAAAATACTGTCAACATAGATTCCTTCTTATATGCATTCCATTATCTATTGGAAACAAAATCCTATTTTCGATAAAATCACATATTTTCGACAAAATCACTTCATTTCGACAAAATCACATATTTTCGACAAAATCACATATTTTCGACAAAATCATCTATTTTCGCAAAAATTACCTTTTCCCGGCAACCTTTAACGATTTTCAACGGAATGTGGTGATAAAGCCAAGTGGGGGGAAATAAAATCAAGTCCAGACAGTCTGATAACTAGCAGTAAAGAAAAAATAAACTTTCTTGGGGGTGTTGGGTTGGGGGGGGGGGGGATAGTGCCGGAGCAAACGCATTCTGAATGATAGCATCTCTCGGCTCGCACCTCAT
The DNA here is from genome assembly GCA_949126835.1 of Anisus vortex. Taxonomy (NCBI): domain Eukaryota; kingdom Metazoa; phylum Mollusca; class Gastropoda; family Planorbidae; genus Anisus; species Anisus vortex. Next base: position 32,162,635 of record OX421508.1, read on the forward strand.
GACAATCCATACACATTATTTTTTATAAGCGTGTGCGTTTTGTGTATTAAGGCTGTGGGGTGGAAGGTGGGGAGGGGTGGTAGTGTGTGTGTGGGGGGGGGGCAGGGTTGGTAAATGAAAGGTGCTAGAAACACGAGCGCCAGTGGGCCCGTCATCCGGGCGATAGGAATCGTCGGCTGTGAGACTGCAGGAACGAGAAAATGGTTAACGGAATCACGTTTGAAATGATATAGGGCTGATTGCAGGCACTAGAAGATAGATCAGTATGGAGAACACAGAGTGTATAGTCTATATAGAATGTAGATTATACAGAATTTGTTTGGAATATAATATAGATATATAAAATATATAGAGTAACATTTATATAGATTATAGAATATACAGAAAATAGATCATACAGAACACACTTATATGATATGGATTGCTTAATCCTAACCCTTAACTCAACATAGATCATACAGAACAAACAAACATTTTTACCGAAGATAGATAATACGGAACATAGGCCCCACAGAAATATATCATACTGAAAATAGATTGTACATACATTGAGATTAGCCAGAGATATCTTTTAAAGCTAAATGTCTATTATATAAGTAAATTATTCCCGACGGACCAAATCGATCCGTTGGCCGGTGAAGCAGTGTTCACCAGTGTTCACCAGTGTTCACCAGTGTTCACCAGTCTTTGTCTAGACGGCATTTAGGGGATTGTGTTTCCAGCACAATGCCAAGCTGCCTTTTACTTTTCCCAAACTAATGTCAGGTACCCAACAGAGATGGGTAGAATCAGGGACACCCTGCAACCCCGGGAACAATATCTAGCCTTCCCCAGGAATCAGGCCCAGGACCTTCGGTACGCCAGTCAAACGTGCTGCCCGATTCGGTTTATTATATGTTCGTTTACAATTGTTACATTTTTCAAGTGTTTTTTGTTATTATATATTTAATTAAAAAAAATAATGTTACATTGTTACGTTGTATTATGCCCCACAGCCGTAACATAAAGTCTACAAAGGTAAACATTTGGCTGTATAAACAAACAACATGATTGAAGGGTGTATTTCAAACAATAGTTGGCACATTATGTAGGTACTCTCTATTGTGGAGAAAATTTCAGCGCTGAGTAAAAGATTATGTGTACCTTATTTGTAAATTAAGCACAGACTTATTGTATACATTACAGACGCCCCTTCTATAAAGAAGATTATTGCACCCTACGCATATCCGTGATTTGAGTCTAGTCTTGCTTTTTGATAGTGTTTTAAATGATGTTAAATTACTGGTTTACCTGTTGTATTTATTCAGGAAAACTATTGCATGCTCGAATGGCACACGTGAAGAAATATAACGTATATGGTTAGCCTATACACCATAGATCACACACCATTTATCACACACCATTCATTACACCCCAAAATTCTCCCACAGCACAAACACCGTTACACACCATACAAATATCACACACAGTAAACCTATTACACAACTCATCACACACACCATAGACCTTATACTATCACCCAAGAAATGCGAGATTATATACACCCCACAACCGGTGCATCCCACAGCATCGACCACACACCATCACACACCGACAACCCCCCCCCTTCTCTCACACCAAACCATCTTCCACCATTTCCATTATAAAACTGTTTCCAGACCTCCATGTCAACTGCCAGTGATATTTTCTAAACAATTACCTGACCTGCCACGGTAGCGATCTGATCCCACGTGTGTCATAACACACTCACCCTACGGAACACCTTCAATCACCTGTAGACGTTAGGTTAAATACACACCCAAATAGCTTGATATAACTTAATTATTCCCGATGAATAATGAAACAACAACATTCTTTGAATCAATGGCGTCGTAACTAATGGGGTGGGGGGGCGGGGGGGGGGGAGGGGGCGGCATATGCGCTAAAGTTATACTTAAGAAATATTATAAAATCACAATGTACTGACTGAAATTAATGAGTTAGGTTCTTACTAAAACACATGAAAGCCTACATTAAAGATAGGTGCAAGGCTCAACAGTGCGGCCGGCTGGTCCTGTGGTTAGTTCACCGGACTGTCAAATTACACTTAGCGGGTTCTATCCCTGCCGCCGACCGTTCCTGTATTCAAATAATGGTAAGCTAAATATAAAACTTGATTGTCTGTTAGCGTGAATTGATATTGTTGCAAAGAAATTTGTGATCCCATAGGTCATAGGTCATAGGTCATAGGTGCTATTATTATTAAATGATACTTTGATCTGTTTTACTGATGTGTCTCTTTTTTTTTTTTTTCCAAAAATGTTTATTCATGAAAAATTGCATTTACATGACCAAAATTATTATTTTACACAGAGAAAAAAGGGATAGGAGACATTTATTGCATTTTTACAATTCCAAAGAGATAGAAGACAGCAGAGAATATTTAAATAATTAGTTTACCTGCACAATCTCATATATTTTACGTTTTAATACGTTAGATCACTATAGAGTGAATACAATTAATATTAAATGGAGTAGATACGTAGTAATCATACAATCTAGGTAGTTCATGTAATGTTTTAAATTATACATATAAATTCTTTAGTCATATAATATATTTATATAATTTTCAAATACTTTTTACAGTTTGATTATTTCAAAGTTATAAATTGTATGCCATTTATTGTTTTATAAAAGAAAGAAATCATTAGAAATTATTACCTTAATTGAAACGGGTTAATTATCTCCCTTTAATTAAAACATGTTTTCCACATTTTATTCAATAGTGATGCCAAAGAAGTTCTGTTTTGTAATACAACAAATATTCCTGACTAGTAATTATAACTTTATATAAAATTAACATTATGATATTTATAACAATATTTATTTATTACAGGATTATAATAATTTACGTTAAACAGTTGTAAATAAACATTTCCTACATTAATTGTTTGTCCATTTAAGGAGTTTATATTTTTAACATTAATAATTACAGAAATGACATTATAGTGCTATTTAAAAAGTCTCTTATATTTCTAAATTAATAATACAAATAAATTTGTATTAGAATTTCGTAAATTTATGTTTAATTAAAAAAGATGGGCATAAAAACTCTTTTAAATGTAATCAGTCTGTATCAATCAATGAGCGGTCAATTGTAAGTGACCTCTTTGTATGCTTTCATGTGCGATAAAATATGTTCACAAGTTTAAGTTCAACCAAAAGCTGAAAGTAAAAGAGCGAATGCAGTTGAGAATAGCATTTCGAATAGCAGATGATTTTCTCACGCAACTCCCTCACAGATTTTTTTCCGCAAATGGGCACATATGGATGCCCATTTTTAAAATGTTTAAAATTCAACTTGCTCCGTTTTAAAATCTCCAATGTTCCTTTACTTAAAAAAGATATACATCTAAGAAGGTTGTAGTAATATCAAACCAGTTGTCAAACGAGTGTGGTATAAAAACAATGAGTCCAATTTGAAAGTTTTGCCTTTGATAAGAAAACTCCGCCTTGAGTGCTTCGGTGTACTTCTGAAAAAGCCCAACTATCTATCTTAATATTATATTCTTTAACATAGCGATGTACATGTAGTTAAGGATTTTGAAATTGTTTTTACGTAAAATATGTCCAATTCCAATGCAAATCTATTCCAGTGCAAATGTAAATGCAAGTTCAACTCACCGCAATTTGTCAGAAACTTCGGCTTCAACAGTCAGTTTTCCCCATTCAGAAACATCGGCTTTAACAGTCAGTTTTCCCCATTCAGAAACATCGGCTTCAACAGTAATTTTTCCCCATTCAGAAACATCGGCTTCAACAGTCAGATTTCCCCATTCAGAAACATCGGCTTCAACAGTAATTTTTCCCCATTCAGAAACATCGGCTTCAACAGTCAGATTTCCCCATTCAGAAACATCGGCTTCAACAGTCAGTTTTCCCCATTCAGAAACATCGGCTTCAACAGTCAGTTTTCCCCATTCAGAAACATCGGCTTCAACAGTCAGATTTCCCCATTCAGAAACATCGGCTTCAACAGTCAGTTTTCCCCATTCAGAAACATCGGCTTCAACAGTCAGTTTTTCTCATTCAGAAACATCGGTTTCAACAGTCAGTTTTCCCCATTCAGAAACATCGACTTCAACAGTCAGATTTCCCCATTAAGAAACATCGGCTTCAACAGTCAGTTTTCCTCATTCAAAAACATCCGCTTCAATTGTCAGTTTTCCTCATTCAGAACCGGAAAATGTTGTTGTTTTTATCAATAAAAAACATTCTTGGAGGTCTCTCGCGTGTCATTGAAAATCGCTCTGCATGCCAAGTTTGGCACGCATGTCTTTGGTTGCCGACCCCTGATTTATATTACATTATTATTATTATTATTATTATTAATATATTTATTACTATTATTGTCTCGATATAATTTTTTATTGTTTGCCAATTTTATAATTTTCTTGTTATGTCTTTGACTAGATCTATGCCTTTATATATATGCTGAGCTCGCTGAAGGCAAGAGAGCTACTGGCCGCCCCCAACTCAGGTTCAATGACGTGTGCAAACGTGACCTAAAGGCTATAGATGTAGAGGTCGGAAACTGGGAGAACCTTGCTCAGCACAGAAATAGTTGGAGAGGCACCTTACACACCGGTATAAATGCGGCAGAGGGCAAACTTCGCCTTATGGCGGAGGCTAAACGAACATCGAAGAAAAGTAGGCTGCCCCTAACAATCTCCAACGGTCCATCTTTCAAGTGCCAGAGATGCGACAGAGCCTGTCTCTCAAGGATAGGTCTCCACAGACACAGTCAATTTTGCAGGGCTGGCCAAATCACAGGAGCGCAAATCTATTCGTCTTTCGAGACTATGGAGCCAATGATGATGCCTTTTTTGTACTCTTGTACTATGTAGCAAAATAAATATTATTCATTGTTCATTGACGAGGACTACCATCGTCGGAAACTGCCCACAGAGACAAGAGAGGTGCGTTGGTTAGCAGAAGATGACCGTTTAAATATAATGTATGAGACTTGGATTTGGTGCTCGAGTTTTTGAAAAGCAATGCGATTCTTTGGGAGAAATTCAATCAGCTTCTCTAGGTATGTGAGTTTTGGCAACAATTTTAGTATGGCATTCTTATCGCTCTCTTTTGTGGAAAGTGGATTTTATGCTAATACCATTAGGTTTTTTTTTAAATATAAAAAAGAAGAACAAGCTGCAAATAGTGAAGCGAGCAGACGTAAGTATTTTGCAACCAAAATTGCAACAAATACAGACAAACTACTAGCAACACACCAGGCAAAACGATTCACATTAATATTGATTTTTTTAAAGCCTCTTGTTTCGGTAATTTGTTGATCTATTAATTCTTACAATATGTTTCCTTTTCAGTTTTTTTTTAAAGATAATAAATAAGCACACAAATCTGGTCGGCCTTAGAAAAATTGCGGAAATTATATTAACCCTTTAACTTCCAGAGGGGTGGAGGGAAAGGGCGCTAAAATAAAGGTGGGGGGGGGGCGTTGAGCGGGAAAATGTTGAGAACCTGTGCACTAGGGCTACACGACAGCCACAACAGATCTAGTCGAGGTGATTGGCTTCTTTCAATAAGGTCAAGAACAGAAAGATTTAGGAACTCGTTTGTTTAACTGTCAGTGGGATTTTTTCAACAGAATCGCCAGTCAGCCAGATAAAACAACAGCAGACTCCTAAATGATAGGAGATAGTATGATAAACGATATTATATTGTGTGTGAATTTTTCTATTTTCTTTTCTATTGTTTAAAATATGCTGAAAGACATAGTCCGTAATCAAATCAAATTTCCATTTGTTTGGATCAATATAGCAAATCTTATACTATACATAATAGATCTATATACCGTATATACTCGCGTATAAGTCGCACCGGTGTATAAGTCGCACCCCTAGTTTAGGATTTTTTTTCTTATATGTTGTCATTGACCCGCGTATAAGTCGCACCCTGACTTTCGGGGGTTACACTGCCTTTTAACTTCTCAAAAAAAGCATACCCTTAAACAACAAAAGTTACTAATATTCACCCTAATTTGGAAACTTTCCTTAAAAAATAGTTTCAATCGTGCATAATGCAAACATAATCAAATAAAGGCAGCGCTTCATTTATTTTGAACACCCTATCAATACAGTCATTAGTCATATGGGAAAGTAAGGTATCTGTTTCTTCATCTAAGGGGACGTCCATTAATTACGTCAACAATTTTTAGGCGATTTATACCTCCCCCCCTCCCCCTTGTCAACAACTGTCAAACTTTCCGAGCACCCCTCTACATAATTACGTCAACAATTGGTTACCCCCCCCCCTCAAAACAAGTAACGCATTTTTAGACGCTTGCTTTTATGTTTAAAATAGATCTAAAACGGAAAGGTCTATACTATAGGCTAATTAATTGTAATACATTTTAAAACTTGTTAAAAAGGTGTCTAATTGACTATAATTCTCATATGTTTACTATTGTTCTTTTCATATACATATTTAATCATGTCTAATTCTACGTTTCACTAAAATAGCTTTTAGTACAATGTTAATTGTCAAATAGTTTAGGGGGAAATTGTGCACCAGTTATAAATTAGCCTTCTATTTTAACTAGGGATGTTAACCGAATACCGGAATACCGGATTCCTGTTTTAAAACCGAAAACCGGCTTTGATTTTCAAAATCGGATTTCGGTTTCTTGGTTGGGAGGTAGGCCTAATCATTATTTCAAGTAGCACAGGCTTTTTTTTTTTTTGGTTTTTCTTTTTTTAATAAAAAGGCCTAATGTTGGATTCACACAAAACAATTCTTGAAATGCCTTGCTAACATTATTTAGTCATAGACTAGATACCAACTATGGCTTGCGATAAAAACAACGTCAAACCGAATGTTAAGTTACAGTTACAATCCTTTGTGTCAGAAAATTTAGAAAAAAACGTCTTTAATGATGGCTCGTTTGTAAATTATGTTCCCGACAGATAAGCAGGAGCGGTGGCAGTACCGCTAGATTGCGTACGCATCTGCGAACTGCATCCTGGATTAACATCGTCATTCTCTTCATATGCTTTTTAATATCATGGTCAACGATAATCGCAAATTTGATAATCACTATTGAAAGCTATTATCGGTTTTAATCAACGAGCCCAGAATTTGGTTAGTTCTAAAGAATTTTAAAATCATATTGTATTAAAAAAATGAACCCCTTGAATGCCCTGCAAACACTAATTAAATTTGAATTATTTTTCAAATATACCTACAGAACTACGCACATTTGGCTTTCCCGGCCTGTCACTTGTGACGTTGCGCGGGAAGGGGGGATGGAGAGGGGTTGAGAAACCGAAATCCGGTTTTATAGAACCGAAAACCGTTTTGAAAAAAACCAGTTTTAACAAACCTAATTTTAACCATTAGTTCACTATTCCTTCTTACATTATTGTCACACACACACATTATATACACACGGTAGTTGCCTTCCCTGTCCCCCTACCTTGCACTATTTGCCACCCACTCCTTGCAATACTGGCGACGCCACTGATACTAATACATTTTTATCTCATTCAATTTTTCAGAGATATTAGAAACGAAAACGTAAAACTTACTAAATTTTAATATGTAGCCTAATATTAGCCTATAGATTGTATCCGTGTTCTTGGTTTTATGTTAAATGCGCTCTGAGCTTGCATTTTGCTTGTTGGCAGCGCTATACAAACGTCATTATTATTATTATTATTATTATTAATCGACCTAATTTTAATGTTTCACCTATTATAACGTAGTGAGACAAAAATATATTAGTTTATATATCAGAATTAGGGATGTTAAAATGAAATAAGGAAGGCTAAGTATTTCGTACTTCATGGGGTGGGCCAAGAATTATTTTTCTGAAGGAAATATTTTTAAAATAACCATGTTGGATTCACAAAATTCACTTCATTCAATGCTTTGCAAACATTAGTTATAGTCTCGGCGAGGGCCTATTATTGTTTTTAGTTCTATTGTCAATCCCAGCCATCGCTTACATGGCTTATATAACGAACGCCAGACTCTGGCGCCAAGTCTAATTTAGATGTACTAAGCGGCAAAAAAAATGGGTTTCTGAACGTTCACTGCAGACAGTTTGTTGGTGTGTTTGTGTTCTTTTGTTATTCCAGCCACCATGTCTCGCTAGACTAGGGTTGCCAAACGTCCGGCAAAAGGAGGACATGTTGTCCTATTTAGACTCTTGTCCTCCGTCCCAAGTCCCACAGGCAAAGCACAATACCTTTAAAATGTCCAGCTTTTGTAATATGTTTTGTTATGTAGGCATAAGGACAAATAAATGTTAAAATTAGTACTAACATGTTAGGAATATAATTAATAAACAGGTGATCACTTGTACAACAAATAATTATTCGTTTTTTTAGAAGACTCGTGCATGAGCTTTAAAGTTGCCCAACCAAATGCAAGCTGCCTTTCAGCCTACATTGAATTTATATGTTATTTTTAACAAAACGGTTTCTTGCTCAGTTTACCAATACACAATTAAACTTAGTGGCAGCTCTTTTGTCTCTCGGTGTCCTCCTTTTGACACCCATGTGTCTTGCAACCCTACGCTAGGCAGCGAAGGTGAGGTTTTCTACAATTGGTCGGTCACTTTCCCTTGCTAACAATTGCATTAGTTTCCACCCATACATAGATCTACAAACTAGCAAGATGGACACAAAAAGGACATATCAAATGTAGATTTTTATAATTGATATAAGTCTCTTATTTGTATTAACGTAAAACTATGTTGTTAATGTTATCTATATAAATTTAACAGGACAAATGTAGAATTTAATACTAAATTTGTTTCATTATTTACTTCATAAAAAGTAACATTGTTGACGTCAACTTTTCTTGAACTCCCCCCCCTCCCCCATGTCAACAATTGTCAAACTTTTTCAGACCCCCCCTCCCCCCTATTTTGTTGACGTAATTAATGGACGTCCCCTAAGTCCATGTCCCTACTCAAAATACTATCCTATAGTCACACTATAGTGGGTCCACACACACACACACAATCTTCTGATGTGCATCATTAGCCTAGACTGAGTGGCGCCGGTATTCATAGTTGCGCTATACAAGTGATGACCTAATTACCATTAACATTGTTTGTAATGATTTCAAAGCAACTGCGCGAACAATTTTTAAAAAGGTGGGAGTGCTGGTGGCTTCTCGGAGGGTGTGCTGGCTTCGCCATCGACAATAAGCTGTGTTTTTACAACTCATACATGCAACTAAGGAACAATGACACACTTTATTGACATTTCACGCATTTTTTCATAAAGATTTGAAAAAAAAAAGTTTGAGTGCAGAATGTTTACGAAATGTCTGGAAATGTGTCGATTGGCCGATTGGAAACATTGCTAGGACATGCGGACATGGCGCGCGCGGTGTTCTCGGTCCTAATCTTAAGCTATTAGTGTACAAGCTTATACCTATATTATAGGACTAGAGAGGCTTTTACACATTTACGATTCTTTCCATAATATAATTTGCGTTCAATAGGCCTACAAAAGTGCGCTATTTCAGACTGAGCGGCGCCGGTATTAACCACGCGTTATACAAGTGTCCCAATTCCCATAAACATTGTTTGTAATGATTACAAACGCGACTGCGACACCGACAATAAGCTGTGTTTTTTTTTCCACTCTTACATGCAACTAATGAAAAATGAAACATACTATTAAAATTTTACGCATTATTTCTATATAGATAAAAAAAAAAGAGGTTTGAGTGCAGAATTCTTCTGAAATTTAATGAAATGAGTCGATCGGCTGGCCAATTGTAGTTTTGGAATCATAGCGCGGTTTTCCCCAGGAATGCTACACACTGCCTTATTAGTAGGATATAACGTATAGTCAGAGGCAATAGGTCCTAAATAAAACGCACCTTAAGCTACGTTATAGGTCTAGACAGTTTTGTAAACATTTACGATTCCTTACGCACTGTAATTTGCATTTAATAGGCCTATGAAAAAAAAAACGCCGCCTTAAACTTACGCCACGTTTCGGCAAAACAAAATTGGTCCGAAAGTTCAAAAGGAAAGTGTGGGGGGGGGGGGGGGGTCAGAAAAACACTAAAATATTTAGCATTTCAATCAATAGGTTATGAAGGAAACTTTAGAGTAGTGATGTTTTTCGAACTTTTCAAAAACCATGTCGGGTGTATAAGTCGCACCCCTACTTTTCGTCGAAATTTTTGGTAAAAAAAAGTGCGACTTATACGCGAGTATATACGGTAAATACATTTGGTTCCATTTTAGGTCAATGTGCTCATCCCATAGGCCTACATCTAATATAGGCCTAACATAAATGCATACTCGACATACATTCGTTGAAAATTTTGAGCATAAATATACCTACATAAGCAATTTATTATTTTAAAAGAACACGACCAAGTGAAAAATAAAAAGTTAGATATCTAGATTTTGGGTTGTGTTGCCCTAAAAACATACACGTGACTGACAAGAGAAAACATAGTTCTGTGTGGAAAAAACACAAGTTTGTCAATCCCAGTTCGAAAAAAAAGGGCCAAATGCAATGAAAATTTTTTTGTTTGCTTGTGAAAGGGGGAGGTAAGTGAAATTGTACTTCTGCAGCAAAGGAGAGAACAGACACACACACACAGACAACACACACACGGCGCGAGTGTTTCTAACGAGACGAAATCCAGAGTGCGAGCGAGCGGTCTATCTCTCTCGACGATCTAAGTGCGGCGAGCTCAAGATAGTTCTTGATTCCGGGGGAGATAAATCCTGATTAAAATAAAACAACAACAACAAGGGGAGTGAGCAAAAAAAAATATTTGCGCTTTAAAATGTAACCCCGGTGTTGGGAAATTTATTTTCAAACACAAACGGATGAGATTGCTTTATATTCTGGCGTAACTTTATCTGCAACGTGGCTTAGATAAAAGTCGCATAATTAACATTCTTTTAAATGGCGGCATTTTTATAAATGGGTCAACATGGATTGCTAGAACATGAGGCTCAGCCAATTTCATTGTGTCGCAAGTCGCAAGGGTTTCCAATCTTTTGTTTAAAACATAGAACTGTGTTTGCATATTATTGAGGTCTCATTTTTTACTTCTGTAACCATGGACCTCAAAGCTGGTGAAGTGAGTAGGCCTAAACCACCGATAGGCTCCCATTAAGAGAACACAGGTGGGCTATCGCATGGGGGGGGGGGGGACAGACCCTGTTGGAGTGTTCGTGATTTCATTGCAAGTGCCACGATATTCGTGGGGGAGTAAGAATTGTGCGCAAAATCCCGTCTCGCCAAGCCCGGTGCCCGGATGTCCAAGCCTATAGTCTGGGATTTGTGCTACCGGGCGACGACAGTGCACGAATACGATTCCAGCCACCACGATAATGATCGGGAGGGAAATCTGCAGGGCTGGGTAGTGACAGAGAATGCACGTGATTGTCGAGGCTGTCACCTTTGCTACTGACCGGAATGCTCGTCCGTTTTTTTTTAAAAAGACATATGTCAGATATGTCTCATTTTTTGCTTATTTTTCAAACTTACATGAATATTCAATTAAATTTTCTTAAAGATTGAATGTTTTCAATTGAGGGTATGGCCCCTTTATTTTTTTTAAAGACCTACAGAACAGTTTGTCTCCAAATAGCCCCGGGTCACGAACCGGTCTCGGACCACGAAATCAAAAATTAGCGAGGCGCGAATTGAATACGAAACGTTCAAAACCTTGATTAAGTTGTCGCCATGTAGCTTGTAGTAGACTTTAAAACATCAGAATTCAGCTTCATCCTTCCAGAATAAAAACTAGGCCTACAATAAACATGGGCCATGGTGGTCGAGAGGTAGCGCGTTCGACTGGCGATCCGTAGGCCTAGGTTGTGGGTTCGAATCCTGGTGCAGGGTGGACTTTTTCCCCAGGTCTGGAAGGTGTCTCTGAGTCTAGACAGCTCTGATGGGTACCCGACACTAGTTGAAGTAAAGTAAAGGCGGCTGGGCATTGTGCTGGCCACCAATCCCCTGGTATGCTGTCAACACAGAAAATGGTCAACGCTGCCCTATGATCCGTTTGGTCCGAAGGATGGTTTACTTTTACGTACTTCAATAATCTAGAAACATATTATTATGTAAGAATGCATAACTGTTATAATGTAGGCTAGTAAATTGGAAAGAAAACAACAGTCGGTCATGAAGGATTAGTACATACACAATGGGGTCAGGAAAAAGAATCGTTTTGTGTGAACGCTGCACCTTGATCATTTAGACGTCGCACAGCATTACATAAATACTCTGGCTATCAAACCTGTATATCTGTGAATTACTTCTGGAGGGGTCCAGTCCTATAACATAACAATTGGGGTCAAGTAAAAGCATTCCCAAGTAATCCCAAGTGTCCTTGGTGTAGGGCCTACTACTAATGTCAGCTACAAAAACTTGGAAAACTCGGATAAAACTCAGAAAAACCCTCAGAATTCTCTGTACACTCTTCCATCCAGTCTTGCATCCAGTCTTGCATCCAGTCTTGCATCCAGTCTTGCATCCAGTCTTGCATCCAGTCTTGTATCCAGTATTTTATCCAGTCTTGCATCCAGTCTTTCATCCAGTCTTGCATCCAGTCTTCCATCCAGTCTTGCATCCAGTCTTCCATCCAGTCTTTCATCCAGTCTTGTATCCAGTCTTGCATCCAGTCTTCCATCCAGTCTTGCATCCAGTCTTCCATCCAGTCTTTCATCCAGTCTTCCATCCAGTCTTGCATCCAGTCTTCCATCCAGTTTTGCATCCAGTCTTTCATCCAGTCTTGCATCCAGTCTTCCATCCAGTCTTCCATCCAGTCTTTCATCCAGTCTTGCATCCAGTCTTCCATCCAGTCTTTCATCCAGTCTTCCATCCAGTCTTTCATCCAGTCTTGCATCCAGTCTTGCATCCAGTCTTCCATCCAGTCTTTCATCCAGTCTTGCATCCAGTCTTCCATCCAGTCTTGTATCCAGTCTTGCATCCAGTCTTCCATCCAGTCTTTCATCCAGTCTTGCATCCAGTCTTCCATCCAGTCTTGCATCCAGTCTTGCATCCAGTCTTCCATCCAGTCTTCCATCCAGTCTTTCATCCAGTCTTGCATCCAGTCTTTCGTCCATCATTCATTTTTTTAACCCAGTGAGATAAAAAGCACAGGGGATAGAAACGAAATATCTACAGGCTAAAATGTCTACCTTGAAACTGGTAGAGCCACCAAGCCTGGTATCCAATGTTGAGACCCTTAATTTGTAAACGATGGAATATTTACTTATACATAATTAATATATAATTAAAGGAGACAATGGCTCGCCTAAACAGAATCTGGACTCTTAGTCTCCCAACAAAGCTCAGACTTTACAGATCCCTTGTCAGAACTAATGTTCTGTGTGGATGTGAGACATGGACGCTGCTATCAGCAACTGAGAACAAGTTGCAGGCATACAAAAAAAAATGTAGGAGAAAAATACTTCGAATCGTCTACGTAGAACACAGGTCTAATGAGTATGTCTGGGACAGAATATCCATAATTTCAGGCCCTCATTAGGACAAATATAAAACGGCGCAAACTGACATGGTTCGGTCATTTGTTGCGGCACAATAATCTGCCAAAAACAATCTTCCAGGGCACTGTATAAGGTGGACGTCGGAGAAGCCGTCAGTGGAGATAAATGCTGGCTCGACAAAAGAAAAGATTGGACAGGGCTGCAGTTAACTCAATTATTGACAACCACAAAGGTTCAAGATAGGCACAAGTGAAGAAAGGTGATTGCTGAGGTGTCCATTAGCTCCTCCCAACGACCACAGCGGTCTAGGGATTTATTGTGATGATGACGATATATTTAAAGAAGAAAGATGGTTAAATTACTGGGTAATCAATAGTTTTAAACTGTGAAAATGTTGAAGTCAGTTGTAGTGAAGAGTCAGGTTTCTAAATTGAAATAATTAAACTATCTTTCTTTGTTTCATCGTACAGTTGTGTCTATGTGCAGGTGGGCTTTTCCGGGGACAGGTGGTTGTGTGGGCGGGATAGGGGAGATTTATAGGCTTGATAATGACAGAGAAAGGGAGCTATGATATGATACCTTGGTTTGTAGGCGTTTTTAGTGCGTTTAAATCTAAGGTTAGTAAGTAGCTCAGTTTAAGTTTGCAGAAGTTGCTTTCCGGACACATACTCTGCACTCTAGAAGGTTTTCGTTATTATGTGCGAATGAGCGAATGTGTGAGTGTGAAATAGTGTGTGTGTGTTTGCGCACCAGTGTGTGTGTGAGTGTGTGTGCGCCAGTGTGTGTGTGTGTGTGTGTGTGTGCGCGCGCCAGTGTGTGTGAGTGTGAGTATAGTGTGTGTGTGTGTGTGTGTGTGTGTGCGCGCCAGTGTGTGTGCCAGTATGGTGCGTGTGGCTAAAGTCGGATGTGCAGCTGACGTAGACCGGATTCGGTGTTTGTCTGATACGATAAGCTCATAATAACTGCAGTGGGTTAGCCGTAGCTAAAGACCATAGCATCAAACAGTCTTAAGCTTTTTTCCTAGAGAAAAGGGGGAGGGGGGCTAACTTTGGCTTATACTCAGGAGCCACAAAATGATTCCTTCTTGCGATGTACTTTTGTCTTCGTAATAACTATAACAAGTGTGTCCGAAACAGCCAAAGGCATTTCGATAATTGTTTTTAATGATTCTAATTTCTTGGTATTCCTCAATAGTTTGGCAGAGCTATATAAAATCGAACCGAACCTTAACCGAACACACCGAGCCCGAAACCCAGCTAACCAACGAGTTGAACCCCAACTCTGCTGGCAACCGAACAGAATCAAACCCAAACTTTTAAAAGTGTGTATGATTTCCATTTCTATCATGTAACTTGTTCAGTGTTTTAAGTAAAAGCCAACTCCAGTTTTATAAATAATCAATCGTTACTAATGGCACTGTTAAACTCTAAGATTGTAACTCACCGTAAAAACTCTTAAATTATAACAATTGCAATCAGCTCATGAGCTGACTTACAACGCTTGAATTTTCTTTGTGAATATAGTTGAATGTAAGAGACATAACTGGACATTTCTGTATTGAAAATATTAATACATGGTGTGGCCAAGTCACATTCCATTAAAGAAAACCATGTGGTACCAGTGGTGTAACTAGTGATAATGGGAACAGGGGTCCAATTTCGCGCCTATTTAAAATGTGAGTTTTTATTTATTAGTAAGCTAACGTACGTAGAGGTTAAAAACGTGTCAGTTTAGCCATCTTTATGATTGTATTATTTAATTTTCGTAGTCCGTTATTTTTCTGTTTGAGTAAAATCTAAAAAATTAAAAAGTTCTGAGTTGCTATTATGTTAGATTTATTAAGGATTCGAAAACAGGACTTTCGGTACGCCAGCCGAACGCACTGCCACTCAGTCACTTGTGTAATGCGACTAACAGAAAAACAACTTTTGCAACAAAAATATATGTTTGTAATAATCTATTCCAAGAATTCTTGTGAATCTACAGAGTAATGAAATTGTGTTGTGATCAAGAATAGGTATTATGTTTGAAATTGACGTTTTAAAACAAAGATTGAGTGGCTTAACAACAATGGGAGAACCACTGACGCATAAACCATCTCGTTTTAGGTGAATGGGGGGTGGATGGTGGAGCAATACAACGCCCCCCCCCTCCGCCCTTGGCCTCCGCCCCCAGCCCCCATCAATGGGTTTATGCAAGACTTTTAAAAGCTTGAGAATTTAATGGGTTTTTCAAAACCTGGGGATTATTTCTTGGGCCCGTCCATTAACGAGCAGCCAACACGTGACACCGTTTGTGTGTGCGTGGGTGAGTGTTTGTGTGTGTGTACGTGTGTGTATGTGTGTATATGTTTGTGTGTGCCTGAGATAAGTCAATGCTGTTGTTTTTGTGTTTTTTTTTTGTTTTTTGTTTTTTGGAACTAAATTTCATTGGTCTCCGTCATGAGACTAAAACGTCAAATGTACAAAAGTGTTGGAGGGAGGGGGAGTGAAGAGGAGGCATGGGGAGGGTGAGGGTAGGGAAGGGAAAAGGAAAGGGGAGGGGATTTAAAGGTCCCCCCACCCCAGAAATGTGTCATCAGAAAGGTTGTCTGAACCTTTTACTCAACTAATCGGTGAAGTTGGATGATTCACTTCAACTGCACCCTGCAGTCAAAAACATCCACACACACACACAAAGTAAAGTACTCGCCAGACCAATTTGATCCATAGGGCCGGTGAAGCAGTGATCAACCAGTTTCTGTGGCTGGTGCATACAAGGGCCAGCAAAATGCCCAGCCGCCAGTACTTTACCTAAACTAATGCCAGGTACCCATCAGAGCTTGGTAGACTCAGGGACACCATCGAGTTTTGTTTCACCTTATTTGGAGATATTATCTTATACATTACAGACGCTCATTGTATAATGAAGATTATTGAAGATTATTGCGTCCTACGCTTAGTCATTGTCTGAATCTAGTCCTGCATTTCTATTAGTGTTTTAAATGATGTTAAGTGACTTGTTTTCCTGTTTTATCCAGCCATCCCATTAAATGTCCGGATGGCACTCGGGAAGAAAGACTACTTTTAAGCAATTGTTCTCGCATAAGGAATAAGGAAAGTGTTTTTTTTTCTTGTGTTTATCTAAGCTTTGCAACAGATTGTTTTTGTGCTTTATTTCTAAAATAGAATTTAATGACTTATGTATTATTACTACTTTACTCTTTACCCTTTTGTTCTCTAGTGTTATGTCCTTTGAAATTTTGATAGCCGTTTGATAACTTACTAAATCCACAAATTTTAACCAATACACATATATAATCTCTAGAAATATGATTGACTAAATTTGAACACAGCGTTTACAATCACTACCCCATGAATCAAACGATATCCATGAATCAATGAAATAAACATAATCCGTTCAATGATACAAACTAACATGTCTACAATATATAAACACGTTTTTTCCGCTACATCAGTTCAAATTATTGTCCCCCTTTATTTAATAATACAGCTTGAAGAGTTACCATTCTTTTCAGTTTATGCCCATTTTAATTTGGATCGGATTTGAAGCTTAATATAATCTATTTATTAAAATAAAATGTGATAAAATTAATAATGTTGTATAAAGTTATGACCTTTGTTTTATGTCATTTCGTTTAAAGTTTAAAGTATTAGTTTTTGTTATGTTTTCAACGGTAGGATTACTTTTAATCAAACTGGAAATATATTTTTTCAGGCTTCTTTGGAATATATTTTTTTATATTATTTTAGCCTCATTTTTACTTCACTGAAATTTGAAGTGTTGTTTTCTTGGTGTTATTTTTTAGATTGTAGTACAGAACTAAAGATTGTATGGTATTAGTCTGTGACCATAACAAAGTGGGGCGAAAGAGAGATATAAAGCGAGAGTTGAGAGATCGCGTTGGGGACATTGAAAGTTAAGAGAGAAGACTTGTGAGAGATATGAGAGAGAGAAGTTAAATATATAAATGAGCCCAAGTCAAAAGGACGTACCTCAAAACTGATATGTTTAAAATCGCTATTAAAGGGTCAAAATGCAATGAAATAGGTATAACTCGGACTTTGTTGTCCCAAGTGACACCAAGATGACAATAGCAGCCATTTCTTTTGTTTCGCGTTTTTCGTCACTGTGTCTTTTCCAGTGTATAAATTATCTTCCCACTATTCAAATCATGTGTAAGAAGGTTCTGACAATACTTAAGTGCATTTTTACACCTTTCTGTGAATATGAAATTTTTCCCCTGAAAGATCACTTTTTGACTTGTGCTCAAATACATACAGGGATAGATAGATGGACATAGTGCAAGATAGATCCAGATAGAGAAGGGGAGAGACATAGAAAGAGCATTAAGAGAAAACAAATTTGGAGAGCAGGAACGGAGAAATAAAGAGAGATAGAGAGAAAGTGGTGGAGAGAGATAGAGAGGGATATAGATGGTGAAAGAGATAGACAGAGATAAAGAAAAAGAGAGGAAAGAGGGAGAGATAGGGAGTGAACGAGATAGAGAGATGAAGAGAAGAAAGAAAAATGGGGAGAAAGAGATGAAAGAAAATAGGAAGATATTTGGAGGGAAGGAAAGAGAGTGAGAGAGAGAAAGTAAGAGAAGAGAGAAAAGAGGGGAAAGATATGAGAGAAAAAGGATAGATGGAGAGCGAGGGATATGGACTGAAAGAGAGAAAAGAAAGATAAAGAGAGGGAGATAGATGTCAGAGAAACAAAGAAAGAAATATAACAAAACAGAAAGAGAGAAAAAGAGAGAGAGATAAAAATAGATAGATAAATAGATAGATAGATAGATGGATAGATATATAAATAGACAGATAGATAGATAGATAGATAGATAGATAGACAGATAGATAGATAGATATATAAATAGACAGATAGATAGATAGATAGATAGATAGATAAATAGATAGATAGATAGATAGATAGATAGATAAATAGATAGATAGATAGATAGATAGATGGATAGATATATAAATAGACAGATAGATAGATAGATAGATAGATAGATAGATAGACAGATAGATAGATATATAAATAGACAGATAGATAGATAGATAGATAGATAGATGGATAGATATATAAATAGACAGATAGATAGATAGATAGATAGATAGATAGACAGATAGATAGATAGATAGATAGATAGATAGACAGATAGATAGATAGATAGATATATAAATAGACAGATAGATAGATAGATAGATAGATAGATAAATAGATAGATAGATAGATAGATAGATAGATAAATAGACAGATAGATAGATAGATAGATAGATAGATAAATAGATAGATAGATAGATAGATAGATAGATAAATAGATAGATAGATAGATAGATAGATGGATAGATATATAAATAGACAGATAGATAGATAGATAGATAGATAGATAGATAGATAGATAGACAGATAGATAGATATATAAATAGACAGATAGATAGATAGATAGATAGATAGATAGATAGATAGATAGATAGATAGATAGATAGATAGATAGATAGATAGAGAACGAGATAGAAGAAAGACGGATTGTCCTTTATAGTTATCAACGTCAAGGTGAGAATAGGTTTCATTACTTTGACAATTCACACTGTTATATAGGTTTGTGTTGTATGGAAATAATACAATTAACATGTTTATGCCACTAATGCAAATATTCCTTTTATAAAGAGTTATATAGTGGAAACACTATATACAGTTAAGTGCAAGTTGATTTATTCAATATATTCGCTAATAACCCGATCTTGCTTTATGTTAAATATTCCTTTATATATTGTCTTCTTTTTTCTGTATGTTTATGTCTTTCTATGGTGTCCGATCGGCAGCGTACCGAAGGTTCTGGGCTCGAATCCATGTGAAGGCTATCAGCGTTCTCCATTTTGTATGGCCACGGCATAAGAGAGTATTGTGTGCCACTATTGGCCACCACAATGCCCATACTAATCTACTAATTTACTATTTTACTCAAACTAATCAGAAGGTGAACCTTCGGAACGCCAGTTGAACTAGCTGGGAGTTCGGCCACATTCCCCCCCCCCTCATACACAAAATAAATGTATACCATATTTTATATGTTGTTTATATGTTTTTTATATGTTGTTTATATGTTGAAGTTTTAAGCGAGTTTTTACCATTTCAAAATTTTAATGTGACCTCTTGAAGCCGTACTATAAAAAAAACAAATAAATCTCCAGCTATTTTTACTTTTTATTTCCATCAAGATGGCACTGATTCACGTCTGTACGAATTCAAATTTCAATAAGGGGAGATCACTTCTATAAAAAGATTTTAATTATGAAGCGTCGAGATAAGAGTATTATACAATTAAATTTAGATAACACGGGGTATGGGATGTGGGGTATGGGGTATGGGGCGTGGGGTTGGTGGGGTGGGGTTGGTGGGGTGGCACAGTCAATTACACAGCATTAATTAAATTGGAAATACATAAGGACTATCTAAAATTTTCATGTATTTCTCTACATATGTAACTGTCTGTCTGTTTATCTACCTATTCATTTTCTCTCTAGCTCTCTCTCTCTCTCTCTCTCTCTCTCTCTCTCTCTCTTATATATATATATATATATCTTTGTATAATATGTCAATCTGTATCTGTCTATCTATCATTCAATCTATAATTATTTCTATTCATTGATCTATATTCTTTCATATCGATCTATCTATCCTGTATAAAAATGTATTTATATTATGTAACTCTCTATTTATCAATATATATATATATATATATATATATATATATATATATATATATATATATATATATATATATATATATGTTCATCTTAGCAATAATAATAATATTTTTATTTATATAGGGCTGCCAACAAACATAATGTAAGCTCAGAGCGCATTTAACATAGAGCAACAAACAACTAAGAACACGGATATATTTATTTAGGCTTTAAGACGATATTAAGCTAATAAATAATTTAAAACTTTACAAACATAGGACGAAGCAAAGAAATCTTTCAGTCTATCTATGTTTATCTATGTTTATCTATGTTTATCTATGTTTATCTATGTTTATCTATGTTTATCTATGTTTATCTATGTTTATCTATGTTTATTTTTTTATCTTTCTTTCTGTCTATCATTTGTTTCTCTCGATTTTTTTTACGAACTCTTAATAAATGTAAAAAAAATAAAAAGTAAAGTAGGCCTACCCCGTTTGACCTATTTGACCAGAAGGTCCGTGACGCAGAGTTCACTCGTTTCCGTGGACACCGCATACGAGGAGATTGTGTGACCAGCCGCATTTTACTTTTCAACAACAAAATTTCAGGTACACTTCAGAGCTTGGCTGACTAAGAGATACCCTCCAGACCCGAGAACAAATCTTAGCCATCACCAGGAGTCGAACCCAGGACCTTGGGTGTGCCAGTCGATCGCGCTGCCGCTTGACACCCTTGTCACATAATAAATAAATGCACTTAAAACAATTTACCAAACATTATTTAAAAAAATAATTTTAAATGTCACAAGCTATATCCAGTTAATTAATACCAGTGTATAGTCCCTACTCACGAAAAATGTGTTTGAAAATTCCCTAATTTTGATCTGCACCAAGTCTTCTATCTATAAACTATTTATCACGAGATGTAAGTAAAGGAATCAAGTGGGATCAAACAGATTATAGGGCCGGTGAAGCACCGTTCACCAGTTTATATGGCCTTTGCATTCTAGGTGATTGTGGGGCCAGCACAGTGCTTAGCCGCTTTTACTTTAACCCAACTAAGGTCAGGATTCGAACACATGGACCTTCGGTGCGCCAGTAGAACGTGCTGCCGTTCAACCATCATGCCCCCCCCCTCCCCGGATCTTGAAATGTTGGTCTATATAAAAGTAATATTAAAAAAAACTGTTCATGCATGTTACAGAGCTGAAACGAAGTAAACAAAACAGAAAACGAAAGTATCTTTTACCATCAGCTGCTACATTTATAAATCCATACCATACACAGGTGATGTAGTTATAAGCACTGCCGTCTCTCCAGAGACCACTGGGGGAATATCCGAATATCCGAAGTGTATATCACAAAGTTCGACAACTCCGCTACCACAAAATTCCCTGGTAAACCAATACACCCAAATCTACGCATCAAATCGCCAAGTAAACCAAACCAAGTTGTTTTTGTTTTTTAAGTTTATTTCAGAAAAAGATATTTTTTGCTATTTGAAAATCGTTTATTTAGTTTTTGTTTTATTTTTTATATATAGTTATTTAGGATTTTTACAGTAAAACTTCAATTCTTCGTTCTTCTAATAATGTTTTTATGTCATAATGAGTCGATGAAATCGAATTCCTTATCTGTTGTGTTGTTTGTTTGTTGTTTTTCAAAGAAAGGGAAAATGATGGAATGAATGGTAAGTTGGAAATAAATTAGCAGAAGGTGTAAAGTAATTTAGGTTTAGATAGGGCTAGTTACTAAGTTTGATTATAACGAAAGAGTGAGAGAAAGAGAGAGAGAGAGAGAGAAGAGAGAAAGAGAAACATAAATTGTAGATAAGTGTCGAAGGAGTTATATATAGAGTGAGAATGTGTAGAACATAGAGAGAGAGAGAGAGAGAGAAAGAGAAAGAGAGAGAGAGAGTATTTGTGTAAGAGGAATAAAAAGACAAAGAGGGTGCCAGAGGGGGAGAGGTAGGGAGGAGAAGATCTAGAGAGATATATAGAGCCAGATAGTAAGAGAATCAGGGAGAGAGAGAGACAGAATGAAGGAGAGAGCCAGAGAGATGGAGAGCCAGATAGTAGGAGAGCCAATTGAAGAGATAGCCAGAGAGACGGAGGGTCAGATAGTTGGGGGGGCCAGAGTGAGTAAGAGATAGAGAAATATAGAGCCAGAGTGGGAGAGCCAGGTAAGGAGTGCCAGAAAGAGGGAGAGCCATTGAGATAGAGTCAGGGAGTGGTAGAGAGAGATAGAGAGACAAAATTAGAGAGACTGAGAGTCCCAGTGAGAGAGACAAATTATGCGTGTAAACTTCCCAATTGTACAATTTGCTAAACAATCATGTCGGCACGTGAGCTAACGACCACGTCGTTTACCGCGTTGACCTTTCGACCTCTGCACGCGAGCCGCTGCAAGGCACGTGAGGTATGCGCGCGATAGACATTGGACGTTTTTTCTTTTCTTCTTCAAGTTCTAGCTACTCGTTTTGGGTGATTTCTCATTCTTTTTTTTTTTTTCTTTTGACCTTTAACATTATTGTAGTGTTAAATACACATACACAAACACACTCACATACACACACGCTATGTAGGTCATTGCTTTCCAACAGGGAGTTCTCGGAATTATTCCCCACGGTAATACCGCGACGCCCAAGGAAAAAAGAACTCCCTTCCCCACAACAAAACCAATTTCCATTACCTTGACTTGCAGGCCTGATCTTCAGTCTAACACTCTAACTGTAACATTTTAGTTTCAATTAAGTTCGGTAGATTATTTCTAGATTTTTTTAGGGAGATAAAAGGAGACAGACAGACAGACATGTTACGACGGGAAGGTTCATTACTAGCGAATATTCACAACTGACAAGAGTAATACCAATAGTTAAATCACTAAACCTAGAAACACTAGAGTAATACCAATAGTTAAATCACTAAACCTAGACACACTAGAGCAGTGGTCGGCAACCTAAGGAACGCGTGCCAAACCTGGCAAGAATAGCGATTTTCAATGCTATGCGAGAAATCTCCAAGAGGTGTTTTTCATTGATTAAAAAAGTTATCATTTTTCGGTTCTGACTGTTGAAGCCGATGTTTCTAAATGACATAGTGACACATTTGAGGGAGTTGAACTTGCATTTACAAGGACTGGGTTTAAACAGCACTTGAACTGTTAGACCACTTTCAATTTCAAAACCGTTAACTATATTATTTACTTATATTAAGATTGAACATAGTTGGGCTTTTTCAGAAGTGCATCGAAGCACTCAAAGTGGAGCTTTCTAAACAAAGGAAAGACTTTCAAATTCATGGACTCAGTTTTTCATACCTGATCAAGCCTAACTGGCTTGATCTTACTACAGCCTCCTTAGATGTGGATCTTTTTTAATTGAAAGGAAATTGGTGATTTTAAAACGCACCAAGTTAAATTTTAAACATCCAAAAAAATGGGCATCAAAATGTGCCAATTTGTGGGACAATCTGGAAGGAAAGTCGTCTGCTATTCTCAACTGCTAGGCATTCATTCAACGTTTAGCTTTTGGTTCAACTTATACTTGTGAAAATATTTTATTGCACATGAAAGCCGTTTTAAGCATTTAAATGGGTCACTTACACTTTATTACTCAGAAATTACTAAATATATATCTTGCATTATAATGGCTCATTAATTGATACAGGCATTACATTTAAAAGAGTTTGTATGCTCATTTTCTATAATTAAACCTAAATAGAAGTAATTCTAAAACAATATTTATTTTTATTTTATTAGAGACATTTTAATATAATTATTTTATGTAATTGTTGTAATTAATCTATTAATGTTTAAAAGAAAAACTCCTTAAATGGACAGACAATTAATGCAGGAAATGTTTAACGTAAATTAATTTTATATATCTAATAATTTAATATTTTAATGTATACCATAATGCTGGATTTATGTGTAAAGAAATATTAATTAATCATTAAGATTTGTTATAATGTTACAAAACATAACTTGTTTGTCATCACTATTGAATCAAATTATGATACTTTTTTTTCATTACAGGGAGATAATTATCCAGTTTTTTTTGCTCTAATATTTCTAATATTATGTTTCTTATTTTTCTTTTATAAAAGACTAAATGGCCTACAACTTATAAGCTTAACTGTATAATGACCAAAATGTAAAAAATAGACTAGTTGAATTATTATAAACTATATAAATATTATATGACAAATAATTTATATGCACATTTTTTAAACATTACATTTACTACCCAGTTTTTATTATCAGTACGTATCAATTACGCTTAACGTTAATGCAGCGTTACAATATACTGCTCTGCATTAGATATTAATAAGTAAAATCTCATAAAACTGAGAAAAAAATATAATAAATATTAGCAGTTACTAGTTACTATTTCCTTATCCTGGCAACCAAATAATGTTTTAAAATAATTACCATATATGTGAAAGTTTGGTAATAAATCTGTGTATGTAAATCTGTGTATGTAAATCTGTGTATGTAAATCTGTGTATGTAAATCTGTGTATGTAAATCTGTGTATGTAAATCTGTGTATGTAAATCTGTGTATGTAAATATGTGTATGTAAATCTGTGTATGTAAATCTGTGTATGTAAATCTGTGTATGTAAATCTGTGTATGTAGATCTGTGTATGTAAATCTGTGTATGTAAATCTGTGTATGTAAATCTGTGTATGTAAAATCTGTGTATGTAAATCTGTGTATGTAAATCTGTGTATGTAAATCTGTGTATGTAAATCTGTGTATGTAAATCTGTGTATGTAAATCTGTGTATGTAAATCTGTTTGTATTGTTACGAATATCGGTCATAAATGAATGACGTAGTAAGGCATTGACCTCTTAACAAGTGCGTATCAGAGTCCAAGGCGACCAAGGTTTGACCTTTGTGCCCTGAGGGCAGTTTAAATAAAATAATTCGTCCAACCCCGTGGAAATTGGAGGATAATTCTGGATCGTAGTATTTTATAGAGAAAGAGGTTAAAATGCGTATTAAGACCCTGTAGAATCTTCGATGATAGTTTTCTTTGTAAAGTCCCCACCTCCTTAAAGTTAGTTCAGTTTGAAAGTTTGAAGAGTGAAGTCGCTATATTAATGCTTGTATATTTCATGTCATTTTATTGATACTTATGTGGCCATCCGTTGATGCATTTATTGATCGTTTATATTGAGTCTACAATTTAACTAAAATTGTTTATTCAACTACTGGAGTTGTTTGATCTATCCTTGTTGAGAAAGGTGTTGAAGATAATTATCACGAATATAACTACATTACTGCATAGACCTGTCAGTCAAGGAACCCCTAGCTTGGGCTACAGATTAGCAGAATCTAGAGACTTCTAATAAAGATACAACTATATTCATTGAATCCGATTTAACGAGTCGTAATAATAGTCATCATTAGAGTGTCCATAACAGTATGTAAATCTGTGTATGTAAATCTGTGTATGTAAATCTGTTTGTATGTAAATCTGTGTATGTAAATCTGTGTATGTAAATCTGTGTTTGTAAATCTGTGTATGTAAATCTGTGTATGTAAATCTGTGTATGTAAATCTGTTTGTATGTAAATCTGTGTATGTAAATCTGTGTATGTAAATCTGTGTATGTAAATCTGTGTATGTAAATCTGTGTATGTAAATATGTGTATGTAAATCTGTGTATGTAAATCTGTATATGTAAATCTGTGTATGTAAATCTGTGTATGTAAATCTGTTTGTATGTAAATCTGTGTATGTAAATCTGTGTATGTAAATCTGTGTATGTAAATCTGTGTATGTAAATCTGTGTATGTAAATCTGTGTATGTAACTCAGTGTATGTAAATCTGTGTATGTAAATCTGTGTATGTAAATCTGTGAATGTAAATCTGTGTATGTTAATTTGTGTATGTAAATCTGTGTATGTAAATCTGTGTATGTAAATCTGTGTATGTAAATCTGTTTGTATGTAAATCTGTGTATGTAAATCTGTGTATGTAAATATGTGTATGTAAATCTGTGTATGTAAATCTGTGTATGTAAATATGTGTATGTAAATCTGTGTATGTAAATATGTGTATGTAAATATGTGTATGTAAATCTGTGTATGTAAATCTGTGTATGTAAATCTGTGTATGTAAATCTGTGTATGTAAATCTGTTTGTATGTAAATCTGTGTATGTAAATCTGTGTATGTAAATCTGTGTATGTAAATCTGTGTATGTAAATCTGTGTATGTAAATCTGTGTATGTAAATCTGTTTGTATGTAAATCTGTTTGTATGTAAATCTGTGTATGTAAATCTGTGTATGTAAATCTGTGTATGTAAATCTGTGTATGTAAATCTGTGTATGTAAATATGTGTATGTAAATCTGTGTATGTAAATCTGTATATGTAAATCTGTGTATGTAAATCTGTGTATGTAAATCTGTTTGTATGTAAATCTGTGTATGTAAATCTGTGTATGTAAATCTGTGTATGTAAATCTGTGTATGTAAATCTGTGTATGTAAATCTGTGTATGTAACTCAGTGTATGTAAATCTGTGTATGTAAATCTGTGTATGTAAATCTGTGAATGTAAATCTGTGTATGTTAATTTGTGTATGTAAATCTGTGTATGTAAATCTGTGTATGTAAATCTGTGTATGTAAATCTGTGTATGTAAATCTGTTTGTATGTAAATCTGTGTATGTAAATATGTGTATGTAAATATGTGTATGTAAATCTGTGTATGTAAATCTGTGTATGTAAATATGTGTATGTAAATCTGTGTATGTAAATATGTGTATGTAAATATGTGTATGTAAATCTGTGTATGTAAATCTGTGTATGTAAATCTGTGTATGTAAATCTGTGTATGTAAATCTGTTTGTATGTAAATCTGTGTATGTAAATCTGTGTATGTAAATCTGTGTATGTAAATCTGTGTATGTAAATCTGTGTATGTAAATCTGTGTATGTAAATCTGTGTATGTAAATCTGTTTGTATGTAAATCTGTTTGTATGTAAATCTGTGTATGTAAATCTGTGTATGTAAATCTGTGTATGTAAATCTGTTTGTATGTGAATGCAAATAAAAAGGATGATAATCACAAACACATATTTTTTTAAATTAAATATAAAACGCTTTAACGATTTTCTCTATATATTTACTTTGATTTCGGACTTGGTCTTGCTACGGAGTTAGATTAATTGTCTTATAAAAAATAATAAAACAAGTATAATAGAGCAGGTTGACTTTTAGGCTGTTGGCACGCTGAAGGGATTAGAAATCCTAGTTTGGCACTCTGTTTGCAAAAGGGTGCCGATCCATGCACTAGATGACAGGAAGGCAAAGAGTAACGTAATAATACAAAAGGCGTTAAAGTCTAATTCGAAATACAACATAATAACAACCTGTTGCAATTCCCAGATAACAAAAGGACAAAAACACTTTCCTTATCCCTTATGCGAGAACAAATGCATATAACTACTCTTTCTTCCCGAGTGCTATCCGAGCATGGAATGGGTTGCCTGAACAAACCAGGAAAACAAAGTAACTAAACTACATTTAAAACACTAATCAAAGTTCAAGATTCGACTCAGACCACGTATGAACGTTGGAGTCAATAATCTTAGTTATAGAAGAAGATAAGATAGAAGGAGTGTCTGTAATATTTAAAATAAGACAGACGTAAGAACGTAGAGCGAAATTAATCTTCTTTATAGAAGGAGCGCCCGTAATGTGTAAGATATGATAAGATACAAGACATTACTACAGATGTACACGTTTACAAGTTAGACGAGA